>JBAMJV010004453.1:0-33703 GCA_037951105.1 Echinarachnius parma
ACAATTTTTTGTGAGGTAATGAAAAACTGAGTGTCGAATTTTAGAGAACATGCAATTTTAATGGCAGAATAAACTTTATTTGGTCAAAATCGACCCAGAAACGGCTGAAATATCAATAAATATATCTGATCTTATAATTATTTGGGGCCCAAATAATTAGATGATTTTTTTAAAAAAAATTTAAAATGCTTGCACTTTTTCAAAAAAATTTCAAAAGCGTTTTTTAAATAGTTGTTGATGATCTCTCTATTTAATCATTATTTCAATAAAACATCACATGCATAATTTTGTATGAAAAATGGTTGAAACCAATGCCTTTTTAGAAAGCGCCCTCTTGTGTTTTAATGGCTCCTTTTGAACGATAACGGGCTTTTTACTTAGTCGTTTGTAATTTTGTATACCTTTCGAGCATGGTGGAGTTATAACTAGTTAGTACCGCAATCGTGCATGTTTCGGTTACTAAAATTAAGTTTGACCAAAACTCAACTATCCCTTTAAGCAAAAATGACCATACGCATGTAATGTGTTCTTGTCCGATTTATAATTTCTCACGCATAATTTATGATCGACATGATCGATATGTCACCGCGCCCAATATCAGAAGACATACCGTTATGACGCTATATATCTGTATGGGAAGGTTGTTTATTATGTCGCTAAGGGTAGTGGGGAGAAATTCCCCCCCCCCCTTTTTACACTCACACATGTATGCACTCAATTTATTTAGACTTCTTCTTTTTTTTTTGGGGGGGGGGGGGGGGAGGGGATGTTGACAGGGATGTCTTTACGGTAGTTATTTGAAGGTGCATTATGCCAGAATATTATAATTATAAAAGCTATAAAAGGGGCTAAGAAACAGCTCCCACCTCATGTATCGTACGCTTATGACTAAACACCCCTCCCCTATTGCATATATCCTCATTAAAAAAACCTCACCCCAAACATAGGCTACTACAAAATAATGGCTCACATTTGCACCCTAAAATGTTGAATATTGAACAAAAACAGCGGTTTGCACCCTTTAGGGTAAAAATCTGGCCTTTATAGTGCGTCCCCCTACCCACCCCCTACAAAGTCTTTATAGACCATGGACCCCGGATATGACACTGTATGCCATCGACGCTGGGTCGGAAAGATGAAAACACTTCGTCCGACCAAAAAAAAAAATGAGAACAAAAATCGAAAGATTTGTCATCGATCAAATCCACATGTGCATCCGTTATGGCCTCCACTATGATTATATCGAGCCAACATTGTTTTTTTTTTTGTTGTTGTGTGTGCGTGTGTATTCATATTTTTGTGTTTTGTGTTCTCAAAAGGGCTAGGGCAACGGCCGTGATCTATATATAATCATTATCACACAGTCACAAAGAAAATGCCGACATATAGCGATCATCGACTGCCATTATTAATTGAGTGACATGCAGGCACACATAATTATCATCATGCCGTACAATATAATAATGGAAAGCTTAAATAATTCCAACAACAAAAAGGACGCAAATCCAACTGAATCTTTGTCTTAAGTTTGGGTTAGCTCTGTCGAATTATTTTAGTTGGTTGAATTATTGACGCTAAACTAACCCCAATATCCCCTACATTATCGTCATTATTATGACATAGATAATGACAGTTACTATTGCCAGAATACATGCAATACACACATGCTAGTATTCTTTGATTCATCATTTAATTTCGTTCAATTATGACACTAAACTGACTCCCGTGATAAATATTATCGCGAATAGGTATCTACTGTATGTATAGTGTCAATGTAAGCATGGACATTGAACTGTTTGATGTCATATTAATTAACATGTCATAAAAAGTTAAATTAATGTTTCTGGTCATTCTTGCACGTCAACATACAATACCATTCAAACCTTGGGTTCACACGTCGTATTGCTAAATTCGTAGCCAACGTCCAAAATGCGGGATTATGCATATTGTGGTAGACCCGGGATAAATTTGATTCCATACTGAATCACCGAATGCCATCGACTTTGGCTACGATCGAACATCGCAAATATCTCCATGATTAGTGAGACATTTGAAGAAAAAAAATCATTAACCCTATTCCATTCGCTCCTGACGACGAATAGTCAACCTATTCGAAACGTCGAGCCCCTCCTACCATACACCCTCTCCTTACAAATACCAACAGTCCTTTCCAGGACTACCAACAGTCCTTTCTAGGACTACCAACAGTCCTTTTAGGACTATCCTAGAAAGGATACCAACAGTCCTTTTCAGGACTATACCAATTACAGTCCGTTCTAGGACTACCATCAGTCCTTTTCATGACTCACCAATCCCCTCATATTACATGGTGCAACCGCAAACCACACGTATTATTCCATTCTTATGTTACCAACGTTACCATAAGCCTGATAAGAAGGAAGCGATGTGAAGTGTGATAGCTCCAAGTGAATTTGGATCTCGTAATATAGTTATTGCAATTCTTACAAGCGAGCTTCCTGAACATTTACATCGTGTGTGGACACTCGATGATTTCATGATCATACTGATCAAACTGGCGACACACTGTCCACCCAAAAAAAAAATGTGAAAAAAATTGTATCAACATGATCAAGCCAGTCATAATTATATGGTCTTATTACGAATCATACTGACACTGCAACGTCACAATGATGTACAATAATTGTGCGTTTGTGTAGTTTTGTTGGTAGCCGTATAATCGAATTAATTAAAATGTGAGATTTGGGCACGCCAATTCCGCATACTATGTCATTATGTGATGTCATCGACGGTAATTAAAAGAGGACATAAACATGATACATGTTATCCATTCATACATATTAATTCGTTATAATCTCTCCATTCATACATATTAATTATTTGTAATGTCATGATGCTCTCCGCTTGTAGAGATCATTTCACGATTAATATTAATATTTGGTCGCGCCAATTCCGCATACATGTGATGAACAAAAGAGGACATAAAATGTTATCCATTCATACAATTAATTCTTTATAATGTTATGATGCCCTCCGTGCATACATATTAATCATTTATAATGCCACGATTTATCTCCATTCATACATATTCATTCTTTATAATGTCATTCTTTATTGTAGAGATCAATTCACGATTAATATAGTGATAGCTGAGTCAATGCATACAGCTGCTTTGGATACTTCCTGTTTTCATGGATATGAATGATCATTATCGTTATTATTTTGTACTAGAGGAATCTAGTGACTTTGTTGACGTTTTCAAACAAATAATGATGGATGGTTGATGAAATGTGTGTTTGTGTGATCTGATAATGCATGTACACTGTGTGATGTGTGAACATACCACGGTAAATGAATGTCATAAAAACGAGTAATGAGCGAAAATGTGGTATTTGCTAACTCATTGTTCCTTACTTTGTACACAGTTATGATTATCCAGTGGATAATTACAATTCCGATTACTTCAATCGTAAAAATATCAACTTAAAGAAAGGGAATTTCAGAAAACCGGAACATTTACCATGCTTCTACTGGTAATACGAATACAATATTAAAGGTATGAGAGAAGCACTTAAAGGGGAAGGGAATCCTAGCGCGTTACGATATGCTATTGTGTTCTCCGCCTCACCGCGAGTAGTTGAAGAAATGGCCGCCTCCAGTGGGTATTGAAAGCAGACGAAAGTGGTCCATCAAATATTGCTTATTTTTGTAATCGGGAATATTCAAGAGGGAAAAGGTGACTAGCAATGACCAGGGCCCCGTTGCAGAAAGAGATACAATCGATTGAAAGTTGCAATTAATCGTAAGTCAGATCACATGTTCTAGATGCGCAAATCTGATTGGTTGAAACACGTACATTTTCTGACTTACGATCAATCGTAACTTACGATCGATTGTATCTCTTTCTGCAACGGGGCCCAGGAGTTAATATGCTCTCATCACGTCCAGTAAGTCAAACGGCTAGGATTTCCTTCCCCTTTAAGTTCTTCTAAGTATTAGTTTTGTGGATTATGACAATGTTACTAGATCCCTTTAGTAGGTCAGTTTATCACGCATTGACCGTGCTTATTGCACAGTTGTCGTCTATAAAACACATGAAAACGCCTTCGGATGGTTGTTTCGTTGCATAATTATGCGTATTGTCATAAATAAATATGTCAATCGATCCCTACACGTAGATAATATAAACCCATACGTCGTAAAACACACTTAAGTGGCCATTATAATACATATTATCCCATTATCTCGAATTCCATTGATTTCAGATCGGTTCGATGAATCAAAACGCCCAGATTTAAATGTTTACGACCAATTTTATATTATACGGCGATTATTCACCCGAATTCATTTTGATTATTATACGTTATGTTTTTCCGGAAGTAAGATTGTATTAGTATTTTAAAAGGATCTAATAAAATTTTCCAAATCCACAAAACGTACTTTGAACTTTATAGTGGCTCTCTCATACATAGCTGTATTCGTATGGAACAGATTTTGGTTTGTCGAATGTCCCTTTCATTAAAAAGTAATTTACGATTGGAGTGTTCAAATTTGTAATTATTCACTGGACATGTATAACTGTGAACAAAGTCAGTGCAATGAGTTAGTGAATATCACTTTGCATTTGCACTCATAACTCGGCCATATAATGCGAAATATGTACACATTACCCAGTGAACATATCAGATAACGACAATATTCATTGTATCAACCATTCATCACATGTTGCACATGTCAACACAGTTACCTTTAAATGTTTACGACCAATTTATATTACGGCGATTATTCACCCAAATTCATTTTGATTATTATACGTTAATATCCGGAAGTGTCGTTCTACTAACATGTTGATAAATGATCGTTCTATTCCAGCAATTACATCATATTATGTTGAAGTTATAAAATATTGCTATTAAATATTTAAAAACGACACATAATCTGGGCAACATAATCTGGCAACACAATAAAATAATGTTGTGCTCTTTTTGAATGAATAATGTACAAATACGTATTTAACAAGGGCAATCCATCCCATGAGTGGAGAATAAATAAATACAAATTAAAAAACATAGAGGGCATATATCAGATCCCCAATATACAAATGTTATCAACCAGTCATTATTTGTTGGCACATGTCAACAACGTTACTAGATCCCTTTAAAAGACGCGTGTCTCCCATGACAAACCAAGGGTCTCTTTGGTATGAATAACTTCATCAAGAGAGCAGGCTAAAAGTCATCATGACCTACATATCTCTTGCAAAAGTTTGAATGCACGTTTTGAGGCACCAACAAAATAAAATAAAGACAGATATAACAAAGAAGAACAACCTCTGTACGACCCTTCAGACACCTCGTTCTCCGATAATTAGGGGCGACAACAAAATTTCGATTATTGATTTATGAGGCGAATCCGCGATGATTATCTGAATAATCGTTACCATCATGGATCATAATGTAATGTAAATGGTTACGCGGTGGCATACAAAATAATGTATTGACCCATCTTGACTAAGTTGTGAATACATGTATCCTATTGATATTGTATGGTTGTATGTGTGGTAAAAAAAAAAAGTATGCGTATGTATGTGTGAGTGTATGTGTGTGTATAGGGTGCATACGATTATGTTTGTATACACAGGGTTTATATTATATGTATTGATTGATTTCATTTGATTTCATTTTAGGTTGTTACTACACCCACCCCCCCCCCCCCCGGTCCCCCTGACCCTTCCCTTCTAGCTGCCCTATCTATGGTCGCCGTAATCAGTGGCGTAGCGTGGTCGGACTGATTGGGGGGGGGGGCACGCAAAATTATTGGGGGGGCACACCTTATGTATTTCTTTGTTTTTTTTCAAAAAATGGCCCCTTATGTTTTCTATTGTTTTTTTCAAAATTATTGGGGGGCACAGGCCCCCCCCCCCCCGTGCCCCCCCCCCCCCCCCCCGTAGCTACGCCACTGGCCGTAATTATAAAGTCTCATTCACCAAACCCGCACTTGCCTGCATGCATACAACTGGATAAATTAGAAGCGCACACATTATATCTTTAAGAACTTCCATTTTTCATTCTCATTCGCTCGCCATCAATTCTCGTTAGATCAGACCCTCGCATCCATCAACTATTTTAAAATGATGAATGAGTTGTTATTGCATTTGACGAATTATGGGCAGAAAATAGACACGCCATTGTATAGAGCGGTCGATGAAAGCTAGAATGATTAACAGAGCAGAATACTGCAAGTGTCTTTGTACACCAATGACTACTAAGGAGTACAGTTAATGTTATAATTATGATGACGACAATGATGACGATGATGATGATGATGGAGATGACAAAGAGGACGACGACGATGATGATGGAGATGATGAGGTGGCTGCTGATTATGACGACGTCGAACATGGGTGTGATGAGGATGATGAGGATGATGATGATGATGGTGATGAAAAAAAGATTTTCAGAAAAAATATTTAATTGGAAAAAAGCATCACCATACTACAACATGTGTTCAGGGGTCTGCGTACGAAGAATGCCTTTTGTCTAGGACGAACGCAGCGTCCGTGATTCTATTGTTTCCAAACGTACGCGTGAATAGAATTGGCGCATACGGAACCATTACATATTAATGGTTCCGTAAGTGGTGGTAATTCATTGCATTGCTTATGAATTACACGACCCATTGCAAAAGGTTGGGCATCTATTTCATATCCCACAACGGTACCAAAACATATAATTATGTGTTGTTCTTTGCCTGGTGGTCCATTTTAAGGTCAATCGTCCACAGGTAGAGAGAAACCATATTATAACAACATTATTATGTTTATTGTAATATTTAGTTAAATGTCCAGTGAATTAAGTTCAGTCGAACATAAGTATAACAGCACAACGTCACAATCATCACCATACTCCATACAGGATCAACCCAAAACGGGGGAGGGGGGTGGGGGGATAAGTGTTGCATGAAGGATATAGACTGGAATGTATTGTATTTCGAATATCAGGCCTTACATGAATCATTAGATTATGATTTCAGATAACTATTGATGGAATTGTTTTAATTAAGTATACTGAAATAAATAACCGAGTCAAAAATGTCAATACGCCGTACAATAAATATATCAAATAAAATAAAAAGGCGGGATATTATTGTTTGACGGGTAATAACTTAAGTATAGGCACTTACCATACTAACATGGTTGTGCAGTTACTAATTGAATGATGTATCAATTTGTGTAATAAGTATTTGTTTTAGTTGATTTTGCTTTTAATGGTTAGCTATTAACCATTATGTTATCTATATAAACCTCTTGGGTTAACATCATATCAGGCCACAGTTACTGTCTTCGTTTTACGAAACTAATGCGTACCATAATTTTGACCCGAAAACAAAATGGATAGCCAGCGCCCGACACGCACATCAAATGAAATTGGGTAGAACTAAGTGGTATTACCCTATTACTTAGGCTAATCAAATTTCATGTATTTACATCAGGCATCCATGCATGATCATGTTTGTGATCATACATGATCAAACGGAATAAAGGGAAGGTATCGTTCTGGGTTAGAGGGCGCTGCGCACAGAATGATTTGTAAGGTTAGAGGAAAACTAGGTGAATTTTAATATTGCAAAAGCACAATATTTTCTCCGACAATGTGAGCAAACGTGCCTTTAAAAAATGTTCTACCATTATTATCGAATTATACAAATTCGACTCAACACACGGAAGTAATGTGATTATGTGGGGCTATTAGATTAACATGATGATATTTATATTTACATGCATAATTGCGTTTATTAAAGTAGTGTATTTTTTTGCTTTATGTTCATGCATATTTGCACGTAAGCAGATTTGTACATTTTTGTATTACTACACATTACCATTATTTGTAATAGTTATTTTTATTATTATCATTATTATTATTATTATTAACATTATTTTTAAAGATAATAGTTGTATCTTTCTGGACATTCTTAAAATGTTATCACAAAGCTACAAATAGCACTCTATCACTCTTATCATCGCATTGTAAACAAATCCACTTAAGAAATTTAACAGGGCTATAATTATGTGCAATTTATGTAATTGTATTATTTGTTTACATAGATAAGTAGAACGCGCTATTATGATAATATAATGATTGCAACTGTTTGTCTTTAAAATTATACTATTAAAATGAGCTTTCCACATGAGAATGATGTTCATGTAGCTTTAACATGTTTAATGTTTTCCACTTCATGTTAGCATTAGAGAAATTCGACAAAACAAATTGAAGGAACTCGAATGTGCGGGGCTATCACTCGGATGACGTAATGTTATTTCATATAGTCTAATGTGATTTTATCATTTGATAATAATTATAGTATTGCAAGCAAGCACGCCATGAATTATATTATGTATAGTTAGATTTAACGTCCTAACATTATCATCACATTATACAAATTTTAGTAAACAAATTGAAGTAACTTGATTATGTGGAGCTATGCGGTTAGCATAATGTTATTTCAAAATTATATCACATAATGCATTATTATAGTTTATATTGCAACTCATCATCCATGTGTATTTCAGATGACGCATCTATTCAATTTAGGCAAATTAAAGCTCGCCATTGCCAAGGACTCTCTCCTCAAGCAGCGATATCCAAAATAGCCTCGCCATAATTTAGCTTCAATTAACCCGTTTATTATGACTTGAATTGAAAAGGCATTGAGTTAATGCAATAAATAAGTGCCCGTGGAACTGAGCGAATTAATGCACGACGGAATGACATACTTTGGCACTTGTATAATTTCATGCACGCTGCAGCGCGTAGTTCGGATACGTGAATCAGACGCGCGGTGCCGTCTTGCGAACGCCTTGCGCACGGTGTGGAACACACAAGTATTATGCAGTGCGCACAAGCTAGCCTAGTTCAAAATGGCGATCCATGGTGTTGCAGCATCCCCACTCTTGACAATCTTTAACTAGCGACCATCCCCTTTAACCCTCCCGTCCCCTACCCCTTTAAAGAAAACCGTACGCAGCTCGGGGACCAAATTGTTCGTATGGTAGGTCCCCAGTTCTAGCAGCTGCCTCCGCGTAATACGGGTTATCACTTCAAACTTGTCTTGTTAACCAGATAGCATTCCTGTACCTGGGGCACCAGTATTTATATAATTACTTATTATTATTATTTATTTTTTCTATTTATTTATTCATTTGTATTTATTGTTACTTTTATTATTAATTGTATTTGTTTTAACTATTATTATTATTGTTATTGTATTATTATTTTTTTTTTTCTATTTTTTTTCTTTATTTCTTTCTTTCTTTTTTTTTGGGGGGGGGGGGGGGAGGGAGGGGGGTACGTGTTTTGATGTGACACTCCAACGCACCTTTTGCCTACCCCTTCCCCTCCTCTTCCTCTTAATTAATCTCCACTCTCTCTCCTTCCCTTCCCCTTCACCCCACCCTCTCTCTGTATACATCTCGCTCCGTTTCGCCCGGACAAATTGCATGGTATCATTAAATTAATTATAGACATTTGTTTGGAGGGCATGAATTTCAACCGATGTCTGTCGAAATATCTGCAGTGGTTCGGTATGATTAGATACATTATATTCTTGGGCAAGATGTGTACATGTAAATAACATCTGTTTTGCACATCGTTATATATTTGAAATTTTGTTGGAAATGTAAAGTAAAACAAAAAACAATAACTGAAATTGAAACTAAACTGAGGTTGAACCCTTTGTTTGCATAAAATAACATTATTCCATTACCTGCGATATCAGTTTATCCCACCGGCTGCACACTACACGATCCGATCCGATCCGACGGACTAGCCTACTCAGAATTTAAATACATTGACTAGTAGTACGTATTTAATTGTACAATTCAATCAGAATCACTTGGAGATTTCACCCTTATCCTGAGCCTCTTAATCGAGCAAATTGATTTCATATTCGGGCCAAAGCAAAAGAAAAATTTGGCTCATATTCAACTCATTTTCCGGAAAATTATGTTGAAGAAAAAGAGACTTCAGTTGGGCAAACAAAGACAGCCTAATGGAACAAAAAATAAATCACTTACTTTTATCACCACTCCTGTTTTGTTTGCACTTGTTGTAAAAACGTGACAATAATCATGATAATCTAGATTACATAGAATTCAAACTATATAAAGGTGATTAAGGTGGTGATAGAAATGTCATCGGATATTTAACGGAACAGAGCTTATTTAGTGGCAATATATAAATGTCAATCGATTGTTAGGAAAACAAAGAAAACGGATCTTATTTTGGAAATCGGTTGGTTGAAAGGGAATGACTATTCAATTAAGTCGTCAAATCAAGCTTTCAAACTGCGCTAACGAGATGAAAGTGATCTTTAGGAAACAGTTTTTCCACTTAACAGGTGAGGCAATTAGGACTAATGCTTCTTTTCTGTTTGTTTTTTGTTTTATTTGGACGACTCTATAAATTCGAATTTAATCGGACAATTGCAGGAACGTAATAGTTAGGATAAACATCATGGCATAGCAACTGAAATAAATTGGCCCGAGGACGGGGGACAAAAGTTTGACCAGTCCTCAGAAAAGCGTTGACTTTTCGTCACCCCATCCCCCTACCATGAGGAAAATATAAAATCAGAATAAAGTCCAGTCAAACCTATGTTTATTGACCATCTAAGGGAAAGTATCCACTGTAGACAGGTGACCTCTATTTTAGACAAACTTTTTTTTTTTATGTGGAGGGGATCACTTATGTTGGCCACTATAGGCAGGTTGAATACATGACTAAAGACGGATGGCCGCTAAGACAGGTTGGATTGAGTGTATGCACCATTTATTGTGAGGGGTTAAGGCTGTCCCCTCCCCATATATGAATACATACCCTTCACCCTACATTACTTCTGCATGGGAGCTAAATCTAACTACGCCCAAACTCAAGAACTTATAGCTGATGTCCCATTGCCACCCCCCTCCCCCTTTATGCCTCTGGGCTCTAGTTGTTCCACCTGTTGGTAGTCTTTTAATGTTTCACCGACTCAATTGAAAGAGCGATTTTAATATACCAGGCACAATTATGGTGATTTGCCGATTTGCCAAATTCAATCCAATGAAGCCAGGTGATTGGACGATAATTAGTTTTCACAGCTCCAATTTTCAGATTGTAAATGTCCTTCTTTAAATTGACTTCGTTAATGATACAATAATGTAAGCTCTCGTCAAACGCCCGTAGGTTAATCAAACAATGAATTTACTTTAATAAAGTCATACCATGGACCTTTATAGTAGTACTGAATCCATTTTCTTTTAAATAACATAATAGCATTTTTATATTCATGTCCATATTTTATTTCATAATTATTACTTCCTTGTTCCAATTGTATTTGTTTCCGTTTACTTGATTATTACCCCACTTTGTTAGATTAGTTTGCATGACAGTATTGCTTATTTCCTTTATTTGTGTTACCTAATTTTATTTCTTTGATTTTACTTTTAAAGTGCAGTAATGAAGGCATGGTCGAAATCTCTTCTCTTTTATGATAAATTCTAGGCGATTATCTGCCTCACTTTAATTTAAACTCAGTCGTGTCGCAATAAGTTCTGCAATAAGTTCTGCAATAAAAACTGTTTATATAAAATATTAAGTTGAAGATTATTAGCCTTTGCAACATGCCCTATATAAATGTCACAGCTACCCATAACCGATATGGTTTAATAATTGTTTACATTTTACTGCTGGTCTGCTGCGAAGGAAACTAAGCATGACGGCTTTGATTTTTTTGGAAATTCCGGAGTGATTATTGTCGTCATTATTTTGAACAATTTGAGTGTGAATACATGATGCGAACAGAGGTGATGACCATGAATACGTAACAGTTGGGGGCCAGTCCGGAAAAGGGTATGTAACATAATGATCATGACATGAACGTGTCAAGCGTGGGGATGCTACACCACAGGGCGCCATTTTGAACTAGGCTAGTTTGTGCGCGCTGCATAACGCTGAGCCAGTGTATTACGCACCGTGCGTAAGGCGTTCGCAATATGGCACCGCGCATCTGATTCATGAAACCGAACCACCTTTAAATATTCTTTGTAAAACTGTCAACGGTCAAAATGCAAATAATTAATTTTTGGAGTTCAATTATTAATACGAACGTATATTAAACATGAGTAATGGCCGGATAATAAAATAAGTTTTGCAGAATATTATATCATCAAATTAATCACGAACATATTGGCCCGTATTCACAAAGGAGGTTTGTACAGACCCCGGTTCAAACCGCGGTTTACATCTATGGAATGCCAATTGTAAACTGATGGAGAGAGAATGTAAATTCCTTACTTGTTAACAATGTTGATGGTACACATTCTCTCTCCATCAGTTTAAAATTGGCATTCCATAGATGTAAACCGCGGTTTGAACCGGGGTTTGTACAAACCTCCTTTGTGAATACGGGCCATTATCTTAGATTTACGCGTTATACGCTTGTCAAAGCAACGCGTTCTTTTGATCTTGTTTTTGTCATTTTCGCCTATATCTTAGCCATTAAAAATGAATGATTTAAAGAACAGTTTGTACGAATAGTAAATTCAATCGATATACATGTACATGTATAATTCGCCAATCAAATTAATTAGTTGCGCATGATAGCGTAGTTATCTAGAAAGCGTACCATTGATGTGTATCTTGAAAGCATAATTACATGGGTTTTTGTATTTGTGTCTGCAGAATGTATATTGATAAAATGGTAATGCTTTATGATTTATAACTAATGTAAATCAATTTGTGATAAATATACTTAAAAGGGATTTGACTAGTAACTTTGTTGATATGTGAAAAAGTGATGAATGGTTGATACAATGTATATTGTTGTTATCTGATACGGTATGTCCACTGGGTGTTATGTGGGAATTTCAACCTAAATGGACGTTATAATATAACTATAATATAATATAATTATGGCCGAGTAATGAGCGAAAATGCACACAAAGTGATATTCACTATAACCTTATTGCCCTGACTTTGTACACGGTTACGACTATCCAGGGGATATTTTAACATCTGAACGCTTCAATCGTAAATATCTTTTTAATGAAAGGGGCATTACAAAAACCGAAACCTGTCTTCTATTGTCTTCTAACATGCTTCTATTGTTAATACGAATAAAAGAAGATATGAGGGAAGCGCTATAATTCCAATTGGATTTTGAGGATTTTGACAATGTTACTAGATCCCTTTGATAATCTCTACCGTTAACTCGATGATTATTGCTGATTTAAATAGTTCTTCCAGGGAACTATTACTAATAATTCACTCAAATTGCCTACACTTTCAACGAATTTGTGCTATAATCTTGTTATATATATTTTAAATAATAGGCAGGGTATAGTATGGGCCATGTGCATTAATCATGTATTCCACGATTATTGGATTTGATGATAAATTGATTAAGTTTTCGCTTCCCACGCCTATGTCGTGTATACTATACAACATCGAACATAATAATAAACAAAAATGTGCGTTTATAAAGTCCATTTATCCAGCCCAGAATTCAAACGGCGTTTTTTAAAACATGTTCCATGCAAATAATTGCAATTGGTAGTGATTGATAGTGCGTTTCGAACTACGTTTCGGAACGCTGACAATATATTATATGCTATAGACAAAACGTGCTAGACAAGTGCTTTTAACACACGCAATTATACAAACAATGTTGCTATCTATACTCATCCCACGTAATTGGTATGGGAGAGCCCTATGTCCAAGTCACACTTACCCTAAAAGCCGCGCCGTATAGCCACATAAAAGGCGATTAAGGGTCGGTTAAATGACGATTATTTTACGGCGCCGTTGACACCCCGTAAACGCGAGCCTCCTAAAGCCAGTACGGAATACGGGCGGACACCCCACGAAAAGCCACGACATAGCCACGGACTAACCTTTTGAGATACTCGGCCACTCTCTTCATTGTACATTTTGTATCAAAAGCCATGTCGTTGCAGAATTTTGAAAATGTTTGCAATTTCAGCTCTGCCTATGGCAGTAAGTGGACTTAGTACGTTTACCCAGTGCTGCCACGTATTGCCATGCACGAATAGCCACGAACTCTCTACGTACGCATATAGCCCGGTTTAATTTCATTCCACGAAAATACCAATATGTGGCTCTTACGGAAGGGCTTTATATATGGGAATATGTGACCGGGACGTTATATCAGCCAATATCATTATTATCTTAATTCGGTTTAACGCTTGATTATTGGCACGCCTGCCGCCTCGCGCGATTAATATAACGCGAATGTTTGGTGGTAATGACCGCCAGTGAGCTAGGAAGTTCCCCATAATCATGCGATATAGTCATGATAGTAATCAGTATTATGATGAGCTTAGTTCCGCAATGCGCTAAATCCACTTTCCATAACAAACAAACACAAATTAGTTAACGATATCAGTACATTAATAAACTACGTAGCTATCTAATAATCCAAATTTAAGGACAAATTACACCATCATAATCAAAATATGGAACGTTCCTTTTTGTCATATTCCCATAGGCATGTGTACTTGTTTGATAAGGAAACCCGATTTTCTCCAAAGTTGAAAAGGTGGATTTAGCGCCGTTTGGAATTTATCTCTTCATAATGGTCAATGATAAGCGAGGGCTTAGGCTTGTGGTCGCAGCTGCATTCACCCCCACTCCGATATAATAACTATGTATTGTAAACAGGGCAGAAGTACATAATTAAAGGGATCTAGTAACTGGGATTCGAACCCACGACCTTCGTATTTAAAGACGAAGGCCCGATCCAATATACCACGACACTCCCATCTCTATAATATAATAAGGGCAAGGCAACGGGCATTATTTGACGGTGAATCAATTGTTCAATCGAAATTTCTACTGTACTTGCACAATTCATGCAATTGGGTTTTTGTTTGCTTGATTGTTGGCACGCTTGCCGATTCGCATGATTAGCGTATAATGCATTGTGATAATGACAAATAATATTTCTTTCTTATCACAGCGATCGCGCGGCGTTAAAAGTCACTGACAAGGCGAACACTGACAAACTGTATTTGTGGTTAGGAGGGGAGGGGGGGGGGGGGGTTAACGTGAACGGAGGGGTGTACTGTACGCCGTTTCTGGCCTACGCTCATACTAAAAATTACCGAAATTACCCAAAATTTTAAGTAAGATTGGAACAATTTCACTTTAAAGAAGATGATAATTATAGATGGGTCAAACTACAATCTAGGAGTCAAGATTTGTGGTCTCTACATACGTTATTCGGTCTTTGTATGCAGGTGGATGCTAGAGCAAGGTTATCTATATTTCTATATTTGATTTGTCGCGTTCAGAATCAGATTAGCCATAAGTATTTGACACGGTTCAGTTGTACATTTTGATAAATAATTATCGATATTGTGGATGGTTGTTTCAATGTTACATAAGTGATGTGCATTTTTATTAGTTTCTCCGATTGTTTAAAGACATGCGGTCTTTGTGTGCAAGTGGCTGCTAGAGAAAGTATATCTATATATTTTATTTTTAGCGTGCAAAAACAACCATTCAGTATCAGATTAGCCAATGATTATTTGATACGGTCCAGTTATAAATTTGATCAATAGTTATAGATAGCATGCATGGTTGTGTGTATGTTTTCCTTAGCGACATGCATTTCGATTAGTTTCTCCAATTGTTTAAAGGCATGCGGTCTTTGTGTGCAGGTAGCTGCGAGAGCAAGTGTATCTGTATTTCTATATTTGATTTGTAGCGTGCAAAATCATCCATTCAGAATCAGATTATCAATAATCATTTGATACGGTTCAGTTATGTAAACATAATGTTTGATCAATAAGTATCGATAGCATGCATGGTTGTGTGTATGTTTTCCTTAGCGACATGCATTTTAATTAGTTTCTCCGATTGTTTAAAGGCATGCGGTCTTTGTGTGCAAGTGGCTGCTAGAGACAGTTTATCTATTTTTCTATATTTGATTTGTAGTGTGCAAAATCATCCATTCAGAATCAGATTAGCCATGATTATTTGATACGGTTCAGTTGTAAATTCGATCAATAATTATCGATATTGTGCATGGTTGTTTCAATGTTTACCTTAGCGATGTACATTTTGATTAGTTGCTGCGATTGTTTAAATATTTATAGGACAGTGTATTTTTGTCAGCTGGTTGCGCTTCTTGTTCTTTAGTAGGCTACAATGTATGTTTGGTTGTATGTTTGTTTGTATGTTTATGTATGTATGTCTTGTTGTTGTGTTTGTTTACTTGTTTGTTTGTTTGCTTGTTGTTTGGTTGGTCAGTCGGTTGGTTGGATCTTTAAATATACTGATCAGTTTCTCTTTATGTTGAATTTGCTAAATATATATTTTTTTCAGAATACTTATCATTTTGTTTGACCATTAAGGACCATAATCTTACCCAAAATCTAATCATTCACGTTGTTGCCTGTCCTTTTTAGGATGATCCGTGTAACCTTTATGCTGTAATATGGCTTCGCTTTGTTGTATTTGTTTCAACGCTATATAATTACAATTGTGATATACGGATACATGTTCTCTAATTTGTATGGTGTACCATTTTTTTTCGTCCACTTTAATAAACCGAGATATGGAATTCATGGTGACAATTAAGGCATATTGTTAGGCTCATCTGCGCTAAATGAAGCCGATCGGGCTGACACCATTGTTGTTTTTGTTTTTTGAGGTCAATAAGCTAATCGCGCAAATATCATCTGCGGTGGGCGATTCGTGACCTTTTGATCAGTTTTTAGCCCGTTCTAATTTGTCGGAAGGGCACAGTCCTATATAGGTCGCCCTTTTGTTAGGTAAACGACGCATCATTGGTTGTTTGGTTGGTTGGTTGGTTGGTTGATTGGTTCATGGACCCTATTATATGGTTGGTTGGTTGGTTTGTTGGTTGGTTATCTATTTATTTTTTTACAGACGCGTTCAATCACTTATGATATTTGTTTCAGTCGCTCATGGCCTGTTGTCTACTTTTTGTCCAAACCCGTGAAGGGGACGTGAGCTAACACTGATGTATGTCATTATTTGTAGGTTTGCTGTGGTATTGGGGGCTAGGGTTAGGGTTAGTGTTGTTCAGTTTTAGCCCGTTGTATTACATCATAATTATAGAAATCAAATTAATATCATTGACTTTATCTAGTTTTACTTCATGTTTGTCACACTCGATGCATTAACACGGTGTCAAATTCATACATGATAATACCTGGGTTGAGTGAAATGTCTACTTCTCAAAAAATAGCACTGACGTGTGTACTGGCGTGGCGTGATGGGGCTGATTGGGGGGGGGGGGGGGGGGGGGGGGGGCTTTTAATGTATTTCTTTATTTTCACAGATTTCCCCAAGGCCTTATGTTTTGTATTGTTCAGGACAAATTATTGAGGGCAATTATAATTATCCTGTAGATAATTATAAATCTGAAAACTTCAATCAGACCTATTGTTATAATGGAAGAGGAATATGGAGAGAAAAAACGAAACCTGTTCAATGCTTATATTGGCAATACCAATGCTACGAAGTATGTAAGAACCGCTATAATTCTATAAGAAAGTTTTGAAGATTTTGACAATGTTACTAGATCCCTTTAAAACATATCGCAGAGATGGAGACACTATATATTTTGGAATATGGGACACCTTTGAAATCAGCTTAAATTACTGGAGGGCCCTCCCATCTACTTTTTAGAAATAAATAAAATAAATAAAACCATCATATGATATTCAAAACAATTTTGTATTTCTGTGTCACAATATTTACACAAATAGAACAGTCTGCCGAATGTTCTACACGCATGCAAACAGCAAGAATCAGACGTCGTAAATGCCTCCGTAAATTGATAGAATAAACATCAATACATAATCCACCGGATACTTACTAGTACTCAGTCAAGACAGTATTGATACAAAGCCCCCTTGTTTCACACCGAGATGTTGACGTCATCACTTGGCTTTCATTATTAAACACACCACTTGTAATGTCATGGCCGACTATATGAAAGTCACAGTGATAGAAACAGATTTATTGATTTATTCCACAAATTATTGAAGAAAAAACGTCATATATGAATTACATTGACACTCAGATCTCTCCTTTCTGTTGTATTGTAGATGAATACGGGGTAAGGCCATCAATACTCAACACATATTTCACAAGAATATCCGTTCATTGGTATCGTTTTAAATGTTTTTCTGTGTTTGTATTTTTACTTGTGGCCTTGGCATTGCGCCGAGAAGCATGATACATGTACCTGGCTGGAAATAGACTATTTTTTATGACGATTTAAGTTTTTGCTGTTGCTGTTATTCAACATGAAACTCTAAACTGTACACTTCAAACTGTTATATAATGCCTATCCCTCTCTCTATTTCTCTTTCTGATCTTAATGATGACAATTTCACTGAGTTTACTGCCATTTTTGTTATAGGCAACCTTTTGGGGGAACGCAATTAAAACAAAAACTCGTATAAAGTTCAAAATAACGTGAGGAAAGTCAAAACCCCTACGGTTCGCCGATCTTAATGATGACATTTTCACTGAGTTTACTGGCATCTTTGTCATGGGCAATCTATTTTGGCAACAGATTTTAAAATACTCATTTAAAGTTCAAAATACGTGACGATAATAACGACAGAGAAAGTCAAAACCCCTACAGTTTGTTCGAGAATAACGTGCAGAAATACAGTAATATTGTTAACCCATGTCTACTATACCACGGTATCCCATGTATTATAATTCAATGTGAGTGTACACATCTACGAGGAAATAGGTTAAAAAGTCGCTGGTTGATTGAACCGATATTTCTACCGAAAACGATATCGTCTTGCAATCGATTGTGGCTTCTATCGATCTTTTGCAGACGCTACCACCAGGGGCGTCGTGTTGCGGCTATGGTGTCGTTAAAGTTTGGACAAGGACGTTAAAAAGAGAAAGAAATTGAAACCTTAACTAAAGGAACCTCAGCTCCTCTCACACCAGGGGGTGTTTTCACAAAGATTCTAAGTCTAAATTGGACCCAACTATTATGGAAAGCCGTTGATTTTGTTTGTAAATGTGTTTTAACAGTTCTTTTGAAAAGGCGTACAGTTTGATAAAATGGGTTAATTTTGTAATTATCAAGGAGCCGCGACATAATTAATATAAATTGTTGTTGGAATTTTCAAATAGTTGCATTTTTGGCTTTGGAATATGTTTTATTTTAAGGCTACAAATGGCTTTCCATAATATTTACGTCCAGAGTTGCGATTAAACGCAAGTCAGAAAATACGCGCATTTGTGCGCAATCACATTTGCGCATTTGGCCATCTGCGAAGAGTCAGTCGTACGAGTGAATCTAGGTATCAAACGACCATGCGTCGGAGAGTCGCACGGCGACTGACTAGTAATCGTGGCAAAATCGTAAGACTGCCAAACGTGAGGATCCCACACCGCGGATCGCCATTTTGAACTACGCTAGTTGATTTACGCACTGCATATCACTGGGCCAGTGTGTATTAAGCACCGTGCGCAGGGCGTTCGCAAGATGGCACCGCGCATCTCTGATTTACGCATCCGAACCACGTGTAATTAGTGTGAGTCGGGCGCGCAACTAATTGGACGCACGGGCATTGCTCGCGGCGTAACAGATGTGGCGGTTCGTGACACCATGCATGCAGCATCCGTGCTGAAAATCAAAGGAAAGCGCGTGCAGTTTAATCGAATGTTTCCGTAATGGGTATCTTATAGTCCATCTCCGTTGCCAGAAGGCATTCCGGGGACCTTAGCGCCAAACTTGTCTTACGACCCATCGATCAAGCTTAAAGGGACCACCACGCAAAGAACAACACAGTATTATATGGTTTGGTACCATTAAATAGATGTCCAACACTTTGCAAACGGTCGTGTAATTCATAAACAATTCAATTAATCACCAACACATACATGACATACGGAACCAACGGGGCTTCATGATTCCATATGCGCCAAACGTCTGCGAGTTCGCCAATTCTATATACACGCGTACGATTGGAGACAATATAACCACGGAAGTAGCGTACGTCCTTCCTCTTTTGTAGATCCATGAACGCATACTTTAGTATAGTGATGAGTTTTCCAAGGATATAATTTGTCTGGAAACCTATGTTTTAAAATCTTCTAAAATCTTCTGAATCTTCTGAATCTTCTAAATCTTCTAAAATCTTCAATTATTGAGCACCATGTAAAACTATTGGGAGCGGTCCTTTTCCGGTTAAAGAATACATTTGTCCAAAGCTTCATTCGAGATTATCAGAGTCAATTTAAAATCCACTTCGATATAATATTTCAAAAAATTTGAAGATTTTTAAACCGGTTATACAATCCATAATTATACACATTCGTGGATATGATTGTACTTAATCTTCTAAAATCTTCAATTGAGCACAGTGTAAACATATTGGGAGCGGTCCTAAACCGGTTAAACACGTTAAAGGGCGAGAACAGAAGAGTTCAAGTTGAGAAGGCGCTTCAATATACAGTTGTCAATTCCTTGTGTTGTGGTAACGGTATATGGTTGATCCAAAATTGTTACAAACCGGCATAAACAACCATGAATGCATAATTTAAAGAATACATTTGTCCAAAGCTTCATTCGAGATTATCAGAGTCAATTTAAAATCCACTTCGATATAATATTTCAAAAAAATTGAATATTTGTAAACCGGTTATACAATTCATAAATAATTGCACACATTTGTGGACATAATTGTACTTAAGAGGATTTCCAATTGGTTCTGATAAATTTGTTGTATAGTTTTGATATTCATATTATTTTGCAATTACAAAAGAAAAGTGCGGGAAATAAAAAACGGTTTATTATATGAAATTAAAAGAGAAGAGAGATGAGGAAGTGAGTTTGTTTTTATTGTTGTTTTTAGGTGACAAGATGAATTGACGGAAGCGAAGTGGAAATGCACCGAAAGAAAATGTAAGATTTCGAATAGAAAATTGTGAAGTGTATAATGACTTTGTGACGCAAACGAAGGATGATGCTCGTCGTATGTTTCGATATTCTAAAATAAAGATTTATATTCACTTTGCAAACCACATGCGTCTATTTTTCTATAAATTATTCTAAAATATAGATTTATATGGGTCTTTATTTACTTTGCAAACGACGTGCGTCACGAAAACTGTCACACATACACAATATAGATGAATGGAGTTATGATTGGTAAATATGTCGACTTTTAACAAGGTTGCTGACACGTTCTCTCTCACGATTTGTCCTTCTAAAAAAAGTTTAATACCACAGTCGAATGTTAGTTCTAATCAATGAATAGAATAGTGGTGGGCGAACTCGGTCAGGCATGTGAACTCGCCCACCTACATTGATCAGCACATTCGAACGTTCCAATAGCGCGCACCGTACGGAGTTAAGGCCAAGTCCCAATAGCCGCGTGTCTCTTTCCGTTTTCTATCCGTTTGACATCCGGGCGATACTAGCAGAATACCGGCAGGAAACGAAATGATGCGGAGCAAGTTCGGAGTGGACTAGTATGATACTATTGTCGGCTCAGTTTCGCGTGTAACGAGCACACATCGGAACAGACTAAAGCCGGGCGCAGACAGAACCGACTCGACCCGATCCGACTGGTTTTTACTCAGGCTAGAGTCAGTTTCGCTCAGTCGGAGCCGACTCAACATGTCGAATCGGCCTCGAATGACCTCCGACTGGCTCTTGACTGGCAAAACCGGAGTCCTGAGGCAACGCATACTGAGATAATCAAGCTGAAAACCAGTCGGATCGGGTCGAGTCGGCTCTGTCTGCGCCGGACTTAACTTGAACCACCCGCTCTCTTTGAATGTGTTGAGACGTCAGTCATATACCAATATCATCGGAAGATTGTTCAAAATGATGTGTGCAAGAAAATGAACACTGATTACCTAGTTCCGGAACGCTTTTCAATTCAGTCATGTATATCTCCATAAGAGGATCTAGAAAAAATCAAAACCAATGTCATAATTCTGCTATTATAAAGCCGAACAATAAGTTACAAGGAACATGTGAATGCTCCAAATGATTTTGGTTTAATTTGATAAAGTGAATGGATCACTTAAAAAAGAAAATCCACTACACGTGTTTACCTCGTGACCGGATGAAAAATGATGTGTTATTCTTGATAGAATCTATACCACCTTGATGTATAATTCGAACCCTCCCACACATTTTAGTACGTCAAATTCATCTGTTGTGTAGAATGACGTCATTACGGTCATTCACAATATTACATTCATGAATTGTTATTGTAAATAAGGATCGATTTCGATATTGAAATGATAAATGTTATTCTCGGCAACCTAACTATAGCATGCTCGGAATATGTGATTTTGCGATGGATTTGATACACCTGTTTCGCGAAATGCCCGTATTGAATTGCCAAGGACGTAATAAACGTGTAACAATCAAGCTAAAAAATAATAAAGAGGCGAATAAAGATACCATGCAGTAAGTGTAAAAGTTTGTGCCATGTTGGCAATAGAATCACAAGAAATGAAAATGATCAATCAGCATTTTCCAGTGTAAACAGAAATGAAGTTGTTTGTCTTGTTGCTGCTGTTCTTGTTCATGGTCTTCGTCTTCTTCTCCTTTCTCTTCCTTTTCTTTTTCTTATTCAGTCTTCTTCTTGTAATTTGTTTTCTTCTTTTTCTTCTCCTTCTTTTTATTCTCCTTCTCCTTTTTTTCCTTTTCTTCTCCCTCTTTATGTCGTTGCCTTTCATATATTCTCGGGATAAGTTGCCCTTCTCTCTTTTACCAGCTCTATGTAGAGACGACCTCCATTGAGCATTGTTGATATTTTCACGTTGTCCCTTCATTCACATCTGTGTCATAATTTATTTGACTTTACTTCTCCTTTCATGAAACCTTTCTAAAAAGTTCGCGTTTATCATGTTTATCGGGGTTGCAAGATCTTATTTGACGGACATTTCCGTTGAGCATTAGCACTAGAAAAATTATAAACCTTGCTTTAACTGACATGTGATATAGAAGTAGATGTTCCGTGGCAAATTAAAATGGCAACTTTCTTTGTCATTTAGCCTAGAATTGTCCAAATGACTTCGTTTCCATTATTCGCTTTCGTTTACTTTGGTTTGTTTTATAATACTGTAATCCTGTTCAAGATTATACATTCTGATTATTGTGATGCATGGCTTGCCATATATTGTTTCTGGTAGTTTGGTTTACAATACTTGTGATGGTTCTCGGAAGTTTGGCTCGAACATGATAGTTGTGATTTACCCCACAAAAGAAAGTTGTCAGTGCGTCTTTATTCGAAGTTAGTGAGTCGTGATATGATTTTAAAAATGAACCCGTAACATTATCAAGCCGTAAATTTATTGGATTATGGGTAATGCTATTTACATGTTTACCCAAATAACATCAATATAACAAATATACTACTGTGTAAAAGCGTTCCCAGAACGCTTTTCAAACTCAGTCAAATCAATGGACAGCAGGTGAATCACCCTATTACTAGGTAAACGATTGTTTGTATAATTATTATATATTATATAAAACTATCCATATCATTTAGAACAAAATTTACAATGATATAAGTATGACTAGTCTAAAGTCTCAAACAACACTTTTGGGAAAACCGTATGACGTGTATTACCCCTGTTAATTGATCACTTTAATAGCCACCGCCTCCTATTGTTACGTCATCACGAATTTATTTATATTTATATGTTTTTGTCACGGCAGCATCGTGTTCTTCATTTTGCTTAAAAATTACATAGCTATCTACTCGGTCAACGCCCGAGAAAGCATTGTTTATTGTAGGACAATGCGTTCAAATTATATGTTTATATATCAGCAACGTTTAATGATTAATGGTTTGTATTTTGAAAGGTAATTCCATTAAAGGGGAGGGAACTCCTAGCCTTTTGACTTACTGGTTGTGATGAGAGCATAACTCTTGCAATTTCTAGTCACTTATTTCCTCATGAATATTCCCAATAATGAAAATAATTAATATTTTATGGCCCACTGTCGTCTGCTTTCAATGCCAACAGGAGGCGGCCTTTTCTTCAACTTCTCGCGGTGAAATGACGTGTCAGGCGGAGAACACAATAGCGGGTTACGATAATGCTATTGTGTTCTCCGCCTGCCACGTCATTTCACCGCGAGTAGTTGAAGAAATGGCCGCCTCCTATGGGCATTGAAAGCAGACGACAGTGGTCCATAAAATATTGATTATTTTTGTAATCGGGAATATTCATGAGGAAATAAGTGACTAGCAATGATAGTAGTTATGCTCTCATCACATCCAGTAAGTCAAAAGGATAAGGGTTAATTCCCCTTTAATATTAATGTCGTGCGCGACACACCACGACACATTTTCTTAAAAATTACAGAGAAATTAAGTTTCAGAATAACGTTGTTATCCAACATCTTATTAGTTTCCACGATAAACATGATAAATGCCAATCTTCCGTTAACATTATGGTTTTTTTTTATAAGAAAAGTAAAGAAAAGGAAGATGTGTTGTCTCTATTGTGTGTGACCTAAAGAAGAAAAAACACCATCCCATAACAAAGAAATGGATATAAATCGCGATGAAAACATTATCCAGTTATAGATATTAGTGAAAATAATGCGGCAATACCCGGTCATTGGCCGCGAGTTGAAAAAAAAGACACACAATTTGCCGTTCATGCATTGTTACCCGTACCGAACGTCAAACAAATCGGACTGACGGATGTATGAGTCAATGACGTAGCTATTATACACTTGGTAGCAATGGCGCCACTTTTAAGATTCCCCCCCCCCCCCCCCCCCCCCCCTCCGTCGGGTTTTTGTCCGTGCGGGTACACAACAAACAGAAAAAACGCAAACTTAAAACCACTTACCATGTTTACCGGTTTGGTCGAAAGCTCGCCCCTCTCTGCATGTAAGTTTATCCCGTTACTCACAATCCTTCAGTTCCACTAAGTCTTGCTACATAAGGGCTTAGCTAAATGGGACCCCTCCCCATCCCTTCATAAATTGTTTATGCCGCTACAAACTCTGTTTTGCTTTATACGGTGACAAAAAAGGAAATATCACTTTGCATTTTCGCTCATGGCTTTACTATATAAGTATACACTAGATGTGAATTGTTCACACTTTCCTCAGTGGACAAGTAAGATCACAACAAAACACATTTTATGAAGCAATACAGTGCTCATTTTTGCACATGTCAAAAAAGTTACTAGATTCCTTAATGGAGGTGAGTTTATAAGCACTCCGCACACGGAGCCGACTCGACCCGCCCTGACTGGTTTTCTGTCAGGCTAGAGTCGGTTTCGCTCAGTCGTAGCCGATTCAACATGTCGAATCGGTCTCGAATGATCTCCGACTGGCTCATGACCGGCAGAACATGAGTCCTGAGGCAACGTATACTGAGCTGAACCGACTGAAAACCAGTCGGATCGGCTCGAGTCGGCTCTGTGTGCGGAGGGCTTGATACACAGGCAAATGAGCCATCTAAAGAAGATATGAAAACACCGTAAAAAATGTTTATTCCTGTCCATTGTCCCATCCCCTCCGTCCACCTCTATACACACACACACACACACACACACACACAAATACACATACGCACACACATACACACACACACACACACATACACATGCACATGCGCACACACATGTACACAATATACACGCACACACAATCACACACACGCACGCATGTACACAAACACACACGCACGCAAGCACACATGCACCCATACTGACATACACACACACGCACCAAACCCACACACACGCACACACACAAACACACGCCCACACCCACACACACGCATACGCACACACAAATACACACACACAAACACACGCACACACACGCATACCACGCACACGCAAAAATATACACATACACACGCACGCACACATTTACACACACATGCACAAACACACATACATACACACTGTGTATGTGTAAGTTAAAAGTGCTGCTCGTCGCAAAAAAAATGGCCTAGGTTTGAAACCTGCGTTTCTTTGGTACACACATGAATGTACACTGTGTATGGCCGGGCACTGACCCTATCTCGTGGTCAAAGCTCAACCCTTCACAATATAATCGACCCGGATATGAACACTGCCTCTCTCTGAGACGGTTACAATAAAGCGCGGTTCAGACGACTGTAAATAATAACAATTGACTGAACGTGGATTTAAATACCTAACAAACAACAAATAAACAAACTGACCTTTAGCCGTGTCTAAACTTCACTGGTCACCGGATATGTCAAAGCAATAATTACTGTCTTCTGTTTTGTCAAAAGGGCATGTCAACTTTGGTGCGAATTTGACCAATCAATAATTTATTCTATTCGATCGGAAACCCGTCTCTCTTAATTGCTAAACTCAGGGAGAAGGAACCGTCACCTAAGGCTGGGTGAGGGAGTTTGGTTTCCTTCTCTTCGTTACCCCTCTCTCTCTCCCGCTCTGTTCCTCTCTCACTGACCATTAGTGTCAGACATTCACTGGACATGTCACAGTGATAAATTGACTCCGTAAGACCAAAGCCAAAGGGTATATAATAGTTGATGAGATTATTACCAGGCAATTTTTTCTATTGATTTGTAATATTGTCTATTTAAATTCAGGCAGAAATGAGACAAATCAACGCCATCTAATTGCAAAGCTTAAACAATTCCAAACATCCAAATTAAATTTGGATAGAGCTCACCCCATCCACCCCACCCATCCAAACTTCTTCTTTTTTTTTGGAAATCCATCTCCGACATGGACAGAAATTTTTTTCCGGACCATTCCGGACCGGTTCCGATCCAGACATTCCTTCCGGGTCCTATAGCACTATTGTGGCGGGAGACGAGTAAAGTGCAGTTTTTGACACTAAATCTTTATTTTGGGGGGATGTTTCAGTTTTGTATTTTGTTATCCAAAATTGCCCTGGACCCACCTACCCACTTCCAAATCTTATTTGAATGTTTTAATGTTTGAACTTTTTGAACTTTGCAAGGCCCCTAAGGCTACCTGAAGGTGGTTACAGTCCATCTATTATACCCCCCCCCCCCCCCCCTCCCTCGTACTCTACTCGCTCATCGACCAGCTCGTGATGCAAGGCATTCACTGGGCATGCCAACGTGATAAATTGACAGTCTTCGCCAGACCAAAGGGCATCTTAATGTTGATGCGATTATGACCAAGCAATGTATTCTTAATATTCTTAATATTGACACCCGATTGACATTCGATTATGACCAGGCACTTCATTCTATTGAATTGTAATACCTGTCTCTCACAATTCGAGAAGAAATAACCATCACATTAGACTGAATGGGAGGGTTGATGTCCCCGGATGACCCCCCCCCCCCCCCCCCCCCCCCCCCCCCCCAGGATGTTCCTAGTTATTGTAATACCCCTCTCTCCCTCTCACAATGACCAATAATAGAGATGTCAGGAATTCACTGAACGTGTCAAAGTCTTCACAAGTCCAAAGGGCATCAAAGCGTTGATAGGATTATGACTAGGCAATTTATTATTTCGAAGTGTAATTCCGTCTCTTTCAACGTGGGGGAGAAATGGCCGTCACCTTAGACAGGGTGGGGGTGTGCTTCTTTCTTTTACCCATCTCCCACACACTAGACGTGTCAAAGTATTTCGACCAGAGGGCATCTGAGGGTTAACACGATTATGACCAAGCAATTTAGTGTACGTAATAATTGCAATTATTGTAATAGCTGTCTCTCTAAGCTTTGGGGGGAAACTACCATCACATTTAGCCATGATGTAGACTGAGTTTACTAGTTTTATTGATATACGTAGGCGCATATTTACTATTACTCATGCAGTAAAACGGAGACATTATGAATGCGTTTTGCTTTACTTTATTTTGAACATTATTTCCTAATGGTTTATAGGGAAATTCAATATCTTAACCTATCCACTATCAGAACCTGCACTTAGATGTATCAAGTCTCTGGAGATGATAACATATCGTAGTTAATGAGCGAATAGAACATGTTAAACAGTATAACTGTGCGTCATTTCTTTCCCAGACGCACATACCACTAAAAAATGTTCAATGAATTAGTTATATAGGGTCATAAAACAAATGAAGAGCTTAATTCCAAAAGGCGCTAAATCCACTTTTTTCAACTTTGTTGAAAGGCAGGTTCCTTTGTCCAACTTTGTTCACATGCCTATGCATGGGGATATGAAAATTGATTGTGTTCTTTGTCCGAAAATTAGGATGTCTAGATAGCTACGAAGATTATTAATGTACTGATATTCAATCCTTTAAAGGCCGTGCGCATGATCACCTCCTATCAAAGTATTTTTTTTTTTTTTGTATTGATACATATATTTTTTTTTTTTACTTTTTTAGTTAAATGCACTGGACCATTTGATTGGCCCTCTAGAGTTACAATAATGCTCGTGTGGGCTAATTGTTCACATTTGCACCATATATAAAAAAAATATATATATAAAAAATAATTAAAAATAGCTAACTCAATTTGTATGGAAAGTGGATTCAGCGCCTTTTGGAATTAAGCTCTTCATATAATGTATACTGTACTTGGACATTCAGTCATAACTAATATAAATAAAAAATATATGATTACATTAACGGTTATGCGCTGATAGATTTATGAGAAACCATTTCGTACAACTGGAAATGGTAGTTAAAGGTTCGACGAGAGGACAAAAATGTTTGAACCAGGTAGTACATTGTGAAGATGAGGGACATTATCGGAAATGATTCACGAAAGCATGCGTGGTACGTGAGTGATGATCAGACTAATTTCGTAATTCCATGGTTATTGGAGGTTCGTTAGAAGGACACACATTTAACTAGTGTAGCAGTGAGAAGAGATGAAGACAGTAAAGATCATCATACGTGGGGGACACTATATTACGCGGTTCGCCATTTTGAACTGTGGTACAATGCACACACTACATAACACTGAGCCAGTGTGAATTTCGCACAGTGCGCAAGGCGATCGCAAGATGGCACTGCGTTTGTGAGTAACGAAACCGAACTACAGTCAAGCCTGTTTATAGTGACGACCTATTCGGAAACAAGACAAGTGGTCACTCCAGACAGGTGGCCTCTATAGACAGGTCCCATTTTTGTTTTCTCTGCAGGGGATCAAGTTGGGTGGCCAATATAGACAGTTTGGCTGCTGCTGCTATAGACAGGTGGCCAATATAGTAGACAGTTTGGCTGCTATAGACAGGTGGCCAATATAGACAGTTTGGCTGCTATAGACAGGTGGCCACTCAGGCAGGTTTGACGGTAATTCAGAGGGCGGATGTATACGTTAAAAGTGGTTACGATTCCTAAATCAGACGCAGGGCACCATCTTGCGAACGACTTGCGCACGGTACGAAATACGCACTAGCTCAGTGCACGGTAGTGTGCACCAACTAGCCTAATTAAAATGGCGAACCACGTTGTACCCATCGATATACATATTGATTGTTGTACCGTATCGAACATCATCCCCACGCATGGAATGGCTCGCTAGCCTTGACTATAGATGTGACTTTTGTCACGCAACTTCACGGTTTATGTCCTTCAATATATCCCCCAAGTGAGTATCAGTAGCGATAACGTACGGAAGTTACACTTAAAGGGGACCACCAGGCAAAGAACAACACATACTTATATGTTTTGGTACCGTTTTGTGATATCAAATAGATACCCAACATTTTGCAAAGGGTTGTGTAATTCATAAACAATGCAATTAATTACCACCACTTACGGAACCATTATTATTTCCTGGTTCCGTACGCGCCAAACGTTTGCGAGTGCGCCAATGCTATTCACGCGTACGTTTGGAGACAATAGAATCCCGGACGATTCGTTCGCTCTGGACAAAGGTAGTCTTCGTACACGTAGACCCATGAACGCATGCTTTAGAAAAGTGATGTGTTTTTCAATTATATTTGTTTTTTCTGGAACCATATTTTTCTGAACTGGTTCGTGGGATGGACTACTAAAGATGTTGCCTTTCATTTATAACAATATTATTTTTGGATGGTGGTACCCTTTTAAATGTACACCACTTATCATAGAAAAGTGGATATTACCATAAGATCTTAGTTTTTAATTCCAAATATTGTCATTATTTTGTTTGCTACCTAAGCACATTAGAATTGTAAGATGAACAATGTGATGAGGAATTGACACTCTTGATTAAAAACAAACCAGAAACGATTGCTTTTATTCTCTCCAGCTTAGGTTCGTGTTAGGTAGGTGTTGATAATATATTGTAGGAGGACTGAATTTCCATGACAACGTCTATAGGGATTATACGTTTTGTGACAATATTATTCATGATATTACGCCGAATTAGATTCCGCGTCAATGTTTGTCTTCAACTGACCGCAATTTCAGCGCCATCCATTCGCGTGACTTTATTTTTTTGATAGAAGTATATGCCTACATTTACATTACAAACCGTAAATTATTGAACAGCTTAAAGTTATCCATTAAGTTTGTCAAATTCAACCAGATCAACCTGGGGATTTCACAGTTCTCTTGTTGCTTTTTATTTTGGTGTGGCAATAAAATACATTTTCAAATGTTGCAAATGTCTCCCTATAACTGTAGTGAAATTTACGACTCAATTGGAAAGCGTACCGGAACGCTTTTCAATTGTTGTCAAATGTAATCCGACTTGTGATACTTTGCGCGTACGATTGGGGAATAAATCTGCCATCAATGTTCACCATTACTAGGTTAACATTGTATCTTTTCTACACAAGCAAATATCACATATCATTCGCAAGAATCTACAATGATGTTGGTATATGATTTAATTCTCAAATATAAATTTTGGGAAAATCGCACAAAATTAATTGCTCACTTTAACGCGATAACAGGATGGTCAAGCTCTCAGCTCGAACACACGTAACCACTCTAAGGGAAATACGTGATAATATAAGCAATTATACATTCAAATATTTCTAATGGGAGTCGTGCAAACTGTCATTTCCAGAGAAGGTCCTTCTAATTGATGAAATATACGTTTGTCATAATTGCTGCAAACTCGCCACGTTATCATGGTTATTGAAAGAAAGAAATCAAAGTAATACAATATATCAAAGCATCCAGCTAAAAGATTATGACTAAACAAAATATTAGATGATTTTCTACAAAATGCAGATGAAAATGCACATTAAAGTGCCCGGAATCGAGTACATTTGCCTAAAAATTAGATTTTTGTTTGATGCTGCCCGAAAATATATGAGTATGCCCGAATGGTTATGAGGTTATAATTATGATTTAGATTAGGATTAGGGTTAGGGGTATATGGGTTAGGGTGGCAGGGTGGCAGGGTTCGAGCTGAGAGAGGCCCCGAATATTGGCATCTAAACAAAAAATCAGGGGGGGGGGGGGGCTGCAGCCACCTAGTACCCCCTCCCACTCATACGACCATGATGCGCTGACCAACCCTCGTTTCATCGAGAGATTCATCGGCGGTTTCGTCTGTCAATGAAACATTTTATTTTAATAACTCACACAATCATCATCATTTACATGCACGTGTAGTGTTGTGATAATATATAATTTGTAATTTTCCTTGAAAACTTGGTATACATACTACCTCACCCACGAAAAACAACTTTAAATCAAAACTTTGTTTTTCATTAGTGATTCGAGATGAATATAAAATGTGACTGACTGTGCGATTGGCGGAAGGAATCCAGCAACATTGATATCACGTTGCGTGACGATTTTGTTCGCTCGTGGACAATCGTAGAATGCTCGTGCGACTGTCGTATGAACATCGTACGATTTGAGTGTAAGATTTCAGTCGCATATAAAATAGAAGAAAGAAAAAATAGTTCGGTTAAAAAAACAGACGTGCGGTGCCATCTTGCGATCGCCATGCGCGCGGTGCGAAAATTACTGGATCACTGGATCAGTGATAATGTATAGTGCGCACGAACTAGCCTTGTTCAAAATGGCGATCCGCGGTGAAGCTTGACATTCTTTAAAAAAGCAGTAAATGTACACTACTATTGAAATCCTCAATTCATTTTGTGTCTCTGCTAAAGTCGTACAACATAACACAAAGGGAGGTAGGTTGAATGTAACTATATAGGGGTTTAGAGAAAGAACGTTACTTACATTACATGCAAAAGGGATCTATATAGATACTTTATACGAATCAATGAAACTCACGTACGTTAATAGTGATTTTTTCAGGAATTGTTTCTACTAGAAGTATGCCTTTTGCTCTATCTGTCTAAACTTCCAGTTCGTTATTAAAATGGGAGATGTATTATCTAAAGGTAAATATAATAACTTTGTCTGCAGTGAATCGACCATACTCATGTGCAAATATAGCGGTTCTTTCATGCCTTGCTTTTAGTTCGGTTGTTCATATTATTTCACATTTTCGCTTGGCCACTTATGAAGTTATGACAATCACTTGTTAAACTTACAGCGGATATAATAAGACCATAATACTACACATTTTTATCTTTCCTTTGTAATTGTTTGCAGTTGACATTAGTTACTAAATCCCGTTAAAGGGATCTAGTAATTTTGTTGACATGACCTGTGCAAAAAGTGATGAATAGTTGAAACAATCTATATTGTTGTTATCTGGTATGTACAATTGGTATTGTGTGTTGGACGTTATATGGCCGAGAAATAAGCAAAATGCAAAGTGATATTCACTAACTAATTGCAGTGACTTTGTACACGGTTATCCAGTGGATAGTTTAACATATTAACACTTCAATCGTAAATATCTTTCTAACGAAAGGGAAATTCGAAAAAACGAAACCTGCCCGATGCTTATATTGTTAACACCAATACAATAAGGTATGAGGGAACCGCCAGAATTCAATAGGATTTTAAGGATTTGGATAATGTTACCAGATTAATTTAAGAGTACAGCCACGACGAAAGTCATTGTATACCTACAGCCTTCCCACTAGACAAAGGGAACAGAAGTACACACCAAGTTTCAAGGGAAATTACAGAAAATACTTGTTTCCCCAAGTATCATGTTCTCCAATCTTCAGAAATTTTAACAGCAGATCTTTGTTAAGAACTGTATCGTATTTCAATGATTACTTTTTACCAAGGGCCGTCCCCCGTTACCCGCTGCTTTCTCGAGAAAGTGAAAACGTTAATGTTAAAAGTCATGTATTGTTTAATACAATAGAGGACCCTCACATATGTATTACATAATGCATACAGGACGTTCACATACGTGTTGGTACACGCTATGTCACATGGGTTGAATGACTGTATAATGATGCGTTCCGCACTTTTAGTTTAGTTTTTTTTTTTTTTTGTGTAATACAGGTAATAAATACAACTTCTTATCAAAACACTATTCATGACATCTGTATATTAAAAATATTGAACCACGAGCCAAAGTGAAAATGTATGTCAGAGTGTATCATCTTCTGGCCATTGATTTTGACTATGATCGATAAGTGTTCCTGGCAGTGGCGCAGCGACAAGGTGAGGGCATGAAGGCACGTGCACCCCCCCCCCCCCTCCCAAATAATTTGAAGAAAAAAACCAATAGGAAACATAAGGGTACTTTTTGAGAGAAAAAAATGAAGAAATACATAAGGTGTGCCTCCAATAATTTTGCGCCCCCCCCCCCCCCCCCCCCCATCAGTCCGACTCGCTATATACGCCACTGGTTCCCGGAACGCTTTTAATTCAATCGTAAATG
>JBAMJV010004454.1:0-60489 GCA_037951105.1 Echinarachnius parma
GTCAACTTAATCTATTTGACAGTCATGTTACAATTCGTGGAGAAAAAAAATCGTGATATTCATTCAACTTGAACAATTGTGATTTGCTGTCGTCACATTTCTCCAAGTACGTACTTTGCAAAGGACACGGTCTTTTCCCATGAATCCCATCAAGTTAATAAAATATTCTTGTTAAAGTTCTTGTTCTCTTCAACAACACTCAGGTAGGACACAGTGTGTGTCGGACACACATTGTGATATTAAAGGGATCTAGTAACTTTGTTGACATGTCCAACTCATTGCACTGACTATGAACAAGATTATCAATATCCAGTGGATAGTTTAACATCTGAACACTTCAATTGTCAATATCTTTTAGCGAAAGGGAAATTCGTAAAAACAAAACATGTCCCGTGCTTATATTGTTAATACGAATACAACAAGGTTGAGGAACCGCTAGAATTGGATTTTGAGGATTTGGACAATGTTACTAGATTTAAAGTGACTTGAATAGTAACATTGTCCAAATCCTTAAAATCCAATTAGATTTCTAGCGGTTCCCTCATATCTTGTTTCATTCGTATTAACAATAAAAGCATGGGACAGGTTTCGGTTTTTCAAATTTCCATTTCGTTCAAAAGATATTTACGATTAAAGTGTTCGGATATGAAATTATCCACGGGACCTTTTCAGCCGTGTACAAAGTGCAATGAGTAAGTGAATATTACTTTGCATTTTTGCTCATTTCTCTGCCAAATAACATCCAATGTATTAACTTGAAATTTTCACACATTACTTTCTGGACATATCATATCACACCAATACACATTTTATTAACCACACATCACTTTTTGCACTTGTCAACAAAGTCACTAGAATCCCTTTAACAATGAAATGTCATCACCCTTCACTGAGTGTATGTACCTCACGAAGGACACGTCTAAAGGTGCCGTCACACATCACAAACGGAGCCCGCCCGACTTCTCTGCGAGCTCAAAAGGGCATTTTCTCCAGGACTACGGCCGGTGTTCGCGCGAATACTGCGGGCTCCGCCCGTTTTTTAGGGTTCGGCCGACGTCCGCAGGGCACCGAAACCTGCTCCCAAATCAGCGGTTTTTAATCGCCGAATTTTGAGGTCGCAGAGCTCGTAAACAGGTCGCCCGTAGATCGCCCGTAGATCGCTCGGGCATCGGCAAACATTAGGTCGATATTCGGGCGACAATCCGAAAACTTTAGACCATTTTAGGCTTTACAATTCGGACGGACACGGCAGAGCTGCACGACCGCCGCACGGCCTCCTTGCGATACTTGACCGACCTACTCCCGTATCACGCGCGACTTGTACAAAGTCGGGCGTGCTTCGAGCGCGATCCGTGCTGGTGCCGGGCTGCCGTCGGTCGTCGGTCGGCCGTCGGGCGGCTTCTACGGGCCCCGGTCGATTTATAATCACTTATGTTCAACGGGCGCCTCCCGAGCCCCGTCCAATATGTGACAGCGTAGATGTCAAGCGAACAATACGGTCGACTCCCTGGCGGATTTAAAATTCGGCGACTCTCGGGCGATCTACAAATTCGGCCGGAGTCCGTTTGATTTGTGACGCAGGCTTTATACCACGAATCATGTTAAAGTGACACAGGAAAAGTGTCTAACTCCACGAAAAATACTTGGAGCTTCCTCGTTTCTCTTCTGCCGTGTTGTTTAGCTTATGGCACGGGCGTCGATCTGTCATTGATACCCATTGATCAGGGGGGGATGATCCATTCATCCATCCCCCCCTGATGAATGGGTATTACGTAAGTATTGACGCCCATGGCTTATGGTAAGAGAAGAATAAAATAGGGTTCGGTTTTTTCAAATGTCCCTTTAGTATGAAGATAATTATCATTGAAAATCATTATTTCAAAAGCGTTAGCTAACGGTATTGATAAAAAGTACAATTGACGTTGCTGAATACGTCCTGCCAGCGCGCGTGTGAAATTTTCCCGACCCACTGAACTTTGAGCCTACCGTGCGCAAATTCCATGAATTCCGTACGTCTGTAGCTGTATACACGGGTGCGGATATCGTCAAGATCAAACGGATGATTATCACTGCAACAAATCTACAACAGACCATCAGTATTCGGTGATAAAATATGAACTCAATATTCGTTTTTTCACTAGGTTAACAGTGTTCGTTTTCTTTCAAACTTTCACAAATCTTTCAATTGTATTTCACAATGATATTGATATAGGATTGAAGTCTCAAATGTCAGTTTGTGCAATATCTGACACTTTACACGGATCACTTTAAGTCAGTTAATGAATTTAAAATTCGCGTTAAGTTTCCCTTTCTCTTCAACATTAAGCCCGGCGCAAACAGAGTGGACTCGACCCGATCCGAATAGTTTTCAGTCGGATCGGCTCTGTGTGCGTTGTCTCACGACTCCGATTTTGCAGTCGGAAGCCAATAGGGCTGGATTCGGCCGCAACTGAATCGGCAGACTGTGGATTTCAGTCGGGTTGGGTCAAATCGGGTCGTGTCGGCTCTGTCTGCGCCGGGCTTTACCCAGGTTGGAAAAAATTGTGATAGGCATTGTAGGACACGGTCTTATCCCATGAACCACATTAATAGTCACTTAATAAATTGGATTCTGGATAGAAAAGCCTTTGGGGCGTAAACAATATAGGGCGAATCACCCCCCTCCCTCGTTTGTCTGATGACCAATTATGTATGCCATGTCACATGCGCCGTGGTGCATTTTGTACACATGTACATTATGTACATTATAATTTAAACCATCCTCACGTTAAGTCATTAATAACAAATAAATTGGATTCTAGATAGGAAAGCCGTTGAGGCGTAAACAACATAGTGCGAATCACCCCCCCCCCCCCCTTTGATGACCAATTGCATGTCTACTGTGTCACATGCTGGTGCGTTTTGTACCCATGTATGTAGGTCTACATTATACATAACCCCTTCCTCACATTTAGTTAATGAATTGGATTCCCTAGATTGAAAGTGGATAGCCGCCGAAGCCAGGAGTGGATCCAGCATGGGGTGAAACTGGCTTACTTACCTCCCAACACCCCCGCTAAAAGGGATCTGGTGACTTTGTTGAAATGCGCAAGAACTGATGAATATTGATGAAAATGAAATGTTTGATAAAATTGTTTGATCTGATATAATGTCCACTGAGTGATGAGTGAAAATTCCACGGTAGATAAATGTCATTATATTACCGCTTATGACAACATTGTGAACATCAGAGCGATCACTAAAACTAGTATGACACACACACTGCATGGTGCCTTCGGTATCTCGATTTACACCCCGTATCTTCTCACCCTGGCGTTTTCACATCCATTATCATGATTATGCCCTACCCTCTGCTTGTCACGTTCTGGACTTGCCACTTGAAGATAAATCGTGACCGCGTTACTCTAAATGGAAGAGGATACAGTCTAGCGGTATATTAAAGTATTTAATCAAATTTTCCCTCACTCAAAGATAACAAGTTGCATCGTGCGGTCTAAACCAACTTCGCATTAGCCATAGCGGAGGAGAAGCATATCCAGATATTCAGGGTCCACTCTAACGGGTAGGGGTATGATGACGCGTCCGATGAGCCCCCGATTCCCTACACACAGAGCCGACTCGACCCGATCCAGCTGGTTTTCAGTCGGATCATCTCAGTGTGTGTTGTCTCAGCCCTCCGATTTTGCTAGTCAGGAGCCAGTCGGGTGTCAGTCGAGGCCGATTCAACATGTCGAATCGGCTCCGACTGAGCGAAACCGACTTTAGCATGACTGAAAACCAGTCGGATCGGCTCGAGTCGGCTCTGTGTGCGGAGGGCGAGAGCAACCTTGTTGTCATCCCGCATAGAGTTAAAACCCCACTTAGATTATAGATTGCGACATGCAAACACCCAAATTGAATTGCCTCGACCCCGCACAAACTTTATTCGAAATAGCCCATTATATGATGCATCAAAACTGTTTAACATTCTACCTATTTATTTACGAATTATACACGACGTTAAGATATTTAAAAAGGAAATTATGAAGCTACCCATACTAGATTTATAATTCATGTGCATATTAGCTGTTCAATGATTGTTTTACTCATGTATATATTTATGCCTATTGGTTTCCTCGTTCATTCTGATTAGTAAATTATTATTACCCCAATCTTTGTAAATATGTTTTATTTTTCCCCTGTTTAAATAACTTGTTTGTAATTAATATTTTGTATTATTTTATGTATTTCTGTATTCTTTTGTCTCACGGCCCTGCTGAAAAACAGCTTGTAGCTGAAAGCGGGCATTTTATTATTGTATATACCGTGATTAAATAAAATAAACAAACAAACAAACAAACAACCTAAACCAACATTTAACCTGGTACTACGTCCCCCCTTCTTTTTTTTTGGAGGGGGGGGGGGGGGGGGGGGGGGTTAAGCGAATTATTGGGGGCACTCTATGTATTTCTTGATTTTGTTAAGGCTGTTACCCTTATGTTTGTCATGTTTTGTATTTAAATGGGTAGTTTAGTTTTGGTAGAGAGGGCGCTGCACATCACAATTTTTTTGTGAGGTAATGAAAAGCTGAGTGTCGAATTTGAGAGAACATGCAATTTAATGGCAGAATAAACTTTATTTGGTCAAAATCGACCCAGAAACGGCTGAAATATCAATAAATATATCTGATCTTATAATTATTTGGGGCCCACATAATTAGATAATTTTTTCAAAAAATTAAAAAAATGCTTGCACTTTTTCAAAATTGTTCAAAAGCGTTTTTAAAATAGTTGTTGATGATCTCTCTATTCAATAATTATTTCAATAAAACATCACATGCATAATTTTGTATGAAAAATGGTTGAAACCAATGCCTTTTTAGAAAGCGCCCTCTTGTGTTTTAATGGCTCTTTTTGAATGATAACAGGCTTTTTATTTAGTCGTTTGTAATTTTGTATACCTTTCGAGCATGGTAGAGTTATAACTATTAGTTTATAATGTTACTGTCCAGGTTTGGTTACTAAAGTTCAGCCTTACCAAAACTGTACTACCCCTTTAATTATTGACGGCGTACCCCCGTTACCCCCCCCCCCCCCCCCCCCACCCCCACATATGACCTCATTATGTAATATCACCATGTTGTTTCTATTTTCCGCATACGTTTGGTTGTAAATGTTGCATCTTATGGGTCAACTATTGCCCCATCCCATCGTTCACTGTTCACCTCCAGATAACCGACCTTTTATTCACCTCAAAATAAAAAGCATTATTAATATACCCCGCTGCATACATTCACACTGCAGCCACGTTTGACCCCGCATCTTGAGTGCAGTTAATTTATAGGCCCGGATCATGCCGATAGTAAAGCACATGCCATTTGCAGTTATACCCAGGGGGCAAACCACCATTTTTTTAGGATTTCAGCTTTTGCCTGTTGTAAAAGGTTGGCCATCAGAAATGGTTTCTAGGACCTTCTAGGATCACAACCTAGGTGGACAACCTCGCGAACTAGCTGCTGGAAGTCCACAGAATGAGTTTCAAGAAAACCACACCTATATGCACTTAATAATGTGTTTCAGCCTTAGGGGTCATGAACACCCAGTCGCACATCTTGCAAAATTACACCACAATGCACGCCTGATTCCAACTTGTTTTTTTTTCTTGGAGGGTCTTCCTCAGACTCCTGCGCATCGTTTGATACCAAATTTGAGCATATTGCAGCTTTGGTTAATACTGTGTCATACGTCGTTACAAAGTGGTGCGTCACACACGGACGTGAAATTTCGTATACAGCGCTTATGTATAAAATACAAATAAATGCTTAAGAGTTAAAAATAGGATTTTTTAATCTTTAAAAACCTAATTCGCTTTTGAAATACCTATGAAGATCATTATACAGCGACACCAGCTATGTTAATTGATAAATCAATACAAAACATAAGCAATAAAAACAAACAAATACATAAGAATATGAGTTCTCAATGTATTAATTTGTTTAGATGTGTTATATTTGCGATGAAAATTATACAAAATTCATCTAAAACATCACTCACAAATTTGAATCAGATACGGGGGAGGTGTGTGTTTGTCTTGGGGGGGGGGGGGGGGGGGGGGGGGGGGGGGTTGAAGGGGGTTAACAAGACCAACCATACCTCATCAATGGGCTCCAAAAATAACTATAATCGAGGACTACTCACCCAGTATGGATGAAGTGTAACTGAAGGCTTACATGACAAGTTCCAAGCATAGTATCTTACTATTTTTTAAAAGAGGTACATTATGAAGCTTGAAAGGGGGTATTATTGTCTCCAGAAGCAACCAAGTATGCAATATGCTCAAATTTGGTATCAAACGATGCGCAGGACTCTAGGGAAGACCTCAATGAAAAGACGTGCTGGAATCAGCAGGCATTGTGGTGTAATTATGCAAGATGTGTGACTGGGTATGCATGACCCCTAAGGCAGCTGAAACACACTTTTTAGCTGCATAAGGGATGAATATCTTTAAAACCCATCATGTGGACTTCCAGCAGCTAGTTTGCGAGGTTGTCCACCTAGGTCGTAATCCTAGGAGGTCCTAGAAGCCATTTCAACCTTTTACAACAGGCAAAAGCTGAAAAACCCCTTTTGCCCCCTGAGTACTTTACCAAAACTCAAATATCCCTTTAACAATAAAAATCATGGGACAGGTTTCGGTTTAAAATTTCCCTTTCGTTCAAAATATATTTACGATTGAAGTGTTCAGATGTTAAATTATCCACTGGACCACGAAAACCGTGTACAAAGTGAGTGCAATGAGTTGGGTGAATATCACATTTTTGCTCATTACTCGGCCATATAACGTCCATTTAACTTGAAATTTTCACACAACACCCAGTGGACATATCATATAACAATAATATACATTGTATCAATCACTAATCACTTTTTGCACATGTCAACAAAGTTACTAGATCCCTTTAACATGTATCATGTACAATAACTATACAGTCGACTCCTCTGTGAATTATATGCGTCTCACTTTCAATCACGAATCACGTGTAATTGGTTATGTATGCCAATTGCTTTGTATGGAAAGGGTCAATTGGGAAACTCCCTCGTGTAGCTGCTAAAGATTAGGGCATCTAATAATGAATTCGTTCTGCAACTCCAGATCAAAAGGGCATATGCCTTTCCTTCTAACCAACACGAATATTCAGTTCACAACTAACAAGAAGTTAAACACGATTTGCATTTTAACAAAATAATTTAATTGATTTTTCCATCAGGGCGTAGATTCAAATGTGATATTGTGTTCTTTTCTAACCATAATTTTTTAATTTGCTTTGTGTCTCGTTTTCAACAAAGCAAGTTGGGCATGGATGCAATTCTTGAATAATTTACACGCCACTTACTTGGTATAATCTGCATTATTATCTCGGTAATGAAATGCTAAAACATGTCGTCAATCATATTCCTAAAGTCGAAAGTAATTTCGTTAATGGAAATCTGTTGCAGCTCAATCGAAAACTAGGTGTATTTGCATTTCGTTTTCGAAAAAGATGAAATTACACGTTCGAATCGTTTCTCTAAAACGTTAAAAACACGTTACACGTACAAGGTCTCCAAATAGGTCCCCAGTAATTTATTTTTACTGATTGAATTGATTGTGGTGGTTGAAACGATTCTACATGTAGAGAAAATTAATAAATTGTTTTAGAGTGATATATTGGTGAATTGTATGGTTGAAATGATTGATTGAAATGATTCTACCTGTAGAGAAAATGAATAATTTGTTCTAGAGAGATACATCGGTGACTTTTATGGTTGATATGATTCTACCTGTAGAGAAAATGAATAAATTACCCAGGGGGCAAACCACAATTTTGTTAGGATTTCAGCTTTTGCCTGTTGTAAAAGGTTGGCCAACATAAATGACTTCTAGACCTTCTAGGATCACAACCTAGGTGGACAACCTCGCGAACTAGCTACTGGAAGTCCGGATGAGTTTCAAGAAAACCACACCTAATGCACTAAATAGTGTGTTTTAGCCTTAGGGTCATGAATACGGCGCTTATGTATGAAATGCAAATAACTCCCTAAGAGTTAATAATAGGCTATATTTTGATCTTTAAAAACTTAATTCGATTTGAAAAACATATTAAGAGCGTTATACAAGGACACCAACTATGTAAATTGATAAATCAATACAAAACAAAAGCAATACAAACAAACAAATACATAAGAATATAAGTTGTCAATGTATTAACTTGTTTAGATTGCGATAAAATGATACAAAATCCATCCGAAACATCATAACTTGTCATCATTTGAATCAGATGTGGAGGAGGTGTGTGTGTGTGTGTATTTTTTTTTTGGGGGGGGGGGTGGTTGGAGGGGGTCACAAGACCATCAGTGGACTCCAAAAAAATATATAATCGAGGACTACTCACCCAGTATGGACGAAGTGTAACTGAAGGCTTACATGACAAGTACATAATATGAAGCTTGGAAGGGGGTACTGTTATTAAGGATTGGCCCCATAAAGTGGATTATAGGACCTTCTAGGAACACAATCTGTGTGCAAAACCTTGCTGGAAGTCCACGTCAAGCGTATACTTAAAAAACCTGTCTACACCAAACCACTCATCTCTGCCGAGTTGAAATATATGCTGCACCTTCATTCATCAGTTTATCCAGCACACATCATAATGTCGTGTCATCGGGGATAAAGAGCTGTAGTCGAGGTCATGGCAGTACTGGAAACCAAACCGTATACAGCAACAGCACATTCCTTCAATTCCAAAGCATGGAACCGCCTTCTTCATGTATAGGAACAGTTATTCTGGCACCCTTTAACACATCAACATGATATTGCCTTGCCCAGGTTTTCTGTGTAGTTGACACTAGAACTGCTTTTCTATCATTGAGGGACTATCCAAATTCTGTACATGATGGAAAGTTTGGCTTGGGAATGTGCGCATTTTTATCAATGATGGCATAAGAAGCTCGTTTGAGACAAAGGAGAAAAGCGTCCTCTTTACGAGGCAGTATCTTCAAGAGAGTTGACTCGTTGTTCAAGAACTTTTAAGCTCTCAGTTTTCCCAGATCGGAATCCTTAAACGGGTCTGCTTTGGTGCTGTAAACATCCATTGTGAGTTCTCGTGTCCGAGTGATAGTGACATATGGCGCACATTGCATCAACAACCACTGTTCTTTTACAGTTCGGTTGTCATTGACATTGACTACACCCTCTTTATCCCTGATGACACGATTCTGACCAGATGTATGGTGTGGGCTGGATGAATGGAGAGGCAGCATAGAGGTAGCATTATACACTTAAACTCTGTTTGTAGAGATGAGATGGCTGCATTTAGTGGGTTTTTTGTAGATGCTTTTCAAGTTCCGCTTCATGTGGACTTCCAGCAGCTAGACCAACTAGGTTGTGTTTCTAGTATAAGGTCATATGAGTCATGTATGTGGGCCAACCTTTAACATGAGCCAACTATGTTCATGTGTGTTATACCTCCTTTGCAAGCTTCACGATGTATCTCCTTATAGACCTAGAATGAGACTCGCCCTCACACGTGTCATGTAAGCCTACAGACACACTTCGTCCAAACTGGGTGGATAGACCTCGATTATAATTATTGTTGGAGTCCATTGATGAAAGGCTGGTCTTTTGAACACCCCTTTGAAATGTTTGAGGGCTGGTAAGACGGCATCATGTGACAGGGGAGGGATCAGCGTTGCCAATTACATTTGAACAGGGGTGCGATCGCCCAATTGTATGTATACTCAAGCCATGGAGCTGTATTTAGGACATATATGTAGCTCTTGTGGCTCAAGCCTCACTAATTTGTCATGTCTTGAAGATTTGTTAAAAAAATATTATTTATATTTTGTTTTGAAAAGGAAATGTATACTTATATAATTATTAATAATATAAATGCATCAAAATATAAAGAAAGAAACGTAGGTGGCGACAATAGTCAATATTGCCAAAAGAACTAAATTACAACAACAACAACCCTTCCCTCCTCCCGTGTATCTCATTCAAGGGATAAGCTTAATATGTGATTTTGTGGATATATTTTGTATCATTTGATATAGTAATTTAACCACATCTAAACAAATTATAGCATTAACAACTCATATTCTTATGTATTTCATTGTTTTGTATTGCTTATGTTTTTTATTTTTAATAATTTACATACTTAGTTTCATTTTATAATGCGAATTACGTTTTTAAAGATCGAAATAAAGCCTATTTTCATTGTTAAGAATTTAGTTGCCTTTTATACATATGCGCTGTATACGAATTTCACGTCCGTATGTGACGTATCACGTTGTAACGACGTGTGACACAGTAACCAAAGAAGCAATATGCTCTTATTTGGTATTAAACGATGCACATTACTCTAGGGAAGGGGGGAATACCTCCATGAAAAAAACAAGCTGGAATCAGCAGTGCATTGTGGTGTAATTGTGCAAGATGTGTGACTGGGTATTCATGACCCCTAAGGCTAAAACACACTATTTAGTGCATTAGGTGTGGTTTTCTTGAAACTCATCCTGTGGACTTCCAGTAGCTAGTCCGCGAGGTTGTCCACCTAGGTTGTGATCCTAGAGGGTCCTAGAAGCCATTTCTGGTGACCAACCTTTTACAACAGGCAAAAGCTGGTAAACCCCTTTTGCCCCCTGGGTATTAGATAATCTACGCTGCTTATGGCCGTCATAAAATCACAGGTACACTAAACATGCTATAGGCTGAGCTAACCGTGCTTATATTTAATACATGTCCGATTCCGAGTCTTAGGTAGCCTACATGTCATTGTATACTAGGCTAACCTAACCCGGCATTCGCCTATCTGAAAGGGAAATGAAACGCTGGAATTTTCGCTTCCTGTAACTGATAAGTGCATAAGTCCTGTCACTTCTAGACCTAGATTTCCTCGTGCTTAGGTACCACTAAACATGGAAATTATCAATGTTTTTGAAACCACTGTAGTGACTCGCTTCACAGTCTGAACACCAGACTAACCATGCATACAACTGCCCATTCATTCCAGCGTGGTTATCTCATCCTATACCAGTACCAGCTAGTGAAACTTTACCTCATCTTGTTTACATTTAAGATGAAGTCATTTCCTGCCTAGCTTGGTCTTTTTACTTCACTCAGCTGATAAGGATCTCTTTGTTCGATCCTCACTGCACCTCATGGCTTCTACACATTCACTTACAGCAAGCCATGCTTTCTTCACTCTGTCTTCATCATTCGCCCGAGCTACACCTATTTAGCTCTTTCTTCTTCACCCATATGAGTTACCATTAAACTCATGATGGCCGCCATGGATTGTATATACGGGGCTACAATTCATCCCTATTTCTTCTTCACATCAAGGGAGAGTCCGCCGACCGACATGGGGCGTTAAACTATCACCATTTCTTCTTAGTCTTCTTCGACATCATCATCCTTCTCATCTACCGAGCCCTTCGGACCCTCGATTCTTCGCTCTTCATAATTTGTGTTTTATCTAACGGACACGTTTATAGCGTTTAGAGCGTTTAGGCTAGCTTCTCTCCACGGCAACACGCCGGAGATCATCGCAGCCACATCGTACGTGCTTGTTCAACGATGGAACTGAATATATTGAATATCGACTTCTTTCCACGCGCCATCGCGTTCATCGCTCGACATCGCCTTCTCTTCACGCACGCTCGCGTTTCTTCAATTTCATCGATCATCTCTTCCGCGGATGCGCATTTCATTCAGGCCAACTGAACTATCAATTATATCTAATCTAATATAGGCTGAACTAGCGCTGCGTCCACATTTATGTCAAACTCAGAGTCTTGGGCAATCTAATATATAGGCTGACCTAATACGCTGTGTCCACATAAGCATGTCAAACCCAGCGTCTTGGTCAGTGACGATCACTCTAATATAGGCTGACCTAACGCTGTGTCCACATAAGCATGTCAAACTTAGAGTTTTGGGCACTCTAGAGATAATGTAGGCTGGCCTAACGATGTGTCCACATAAACAAGTCAAACTCAGCGTCTTGGTCACCCTTATATAATCATTTCCGACTCCGACTCTGACCCCGTCTTGTCATGCTTGTGTACAATATATAGACTGACCTGACCCAGTGTTCATACATCATGTGATGTCTGTCCCTGAGTCTCGGGTAAACTAAATGCCGATTGAGAGAGGCTAACACTGCGTTAATTAGTATGTCTGTCCAGTGTCCACTAATCTTGGTTTTCATTTTTTCTGAGACGTCGGGAATATTTTTTATTCTGACTGTGCTGGCCTTATCTTGTGTCCACATTGCATAATTTTCTGACCTTGGGTCTCGGGTTGGCTTGAATATGTCACACACAATTCATCTTCAGGAACTGATATATACTTTAACTACACTGATACCACACTCACAGAACTACTAATTCGAATGATAGATAATGTGTTCAAGACTTCACGTGCTATCTTCAAATACTGTCAGACGCTGAACAGTTAGAAAAAGGCCCATTAAAGGGATCTAGTAACATTGTCCAAATCCACAAAACATACTTACATAGAACTAGAGTGGTTCTCCCATGCCTTATTGTATACGTATTACCAACATAAGCATGGTACAGGTTTTGGTTTTTCGAATTCCCCTTTCGTTATAAAGATATTTATGATTGAAATGTTTGGATTTTGATTATCCACTGGAAAGTTATAACTGTGTACAAAGTCAGTGCAATGACTCCGCTCAAAATTACTTGGCCATATAACATTCATTTAACGCGTAATGTTCAGACATGGCATAGTGGACATATCAGATCACAACAATACATTATCAACAAAGTCAACAAAGTTACTAGATTACCTCATCGAGTAACACTATGTACTTCACGCACAGTATGCATTATGTTTACACGTTTTCATAATTAGTCTCTCCGTTATTAGTGCACAGGCACATATCTTAGTTCCCTTCATTGTTGCTGGATACACGAACATTGATCTACTTTTAGCCCGGTCACATATCAACGGACTGCGTAAACGGACGTCAAACGGAGAGCTAACTTTTTTTTCCATCCGTTCGTCTCCGTTCGTATGCGTTTCTTGTCCGGTGATGTACGTTGTTCTATGCTTTGTACATAAAGCAATGGAGACGACTTTCATCACCAGATAATTTCATTTCGCAAATGTTCTATTCGTTGGGCATTCGTTTCCGCTATCCGTTGATATCTGACCGGGTCAATATGGCCCGGTCAGATATAATAGGTCCATGAGAAAAATATATATATATATACTACCAAACCCTTAGCCCTTCGCCATTATTTATTTAGCTATCGTAATTGCTTTCTTCCGAACAGCATGGAGAAGCAGCTTGGTCACGGCGCCACGGGCGTTTTCCGTCTCGTTTTAATTTTGTTGTTATATTTGGTATTACTCCATCTCAGCCGAAGAACCCTGTTTATCTTGCGAATCGAGACACCTCTCTATGTTTACCTTACCAATCAGAGGCGACTAAAGAAAGCTTTCATTCCTGTGATTGCTTCACACTATATTTGTATGTAAAATACAGAATCCCTGCCTCTATAATATGCCTTTCTATATCGGAATTAGGCCTTGTTAGACCCGTGGATTGGTCACTGCTATTTTTTACTCCAGTGTACTTGAAAGTAGAGAATGGAAGCGAAACCTAACATCATTAATGTGTACCTCTTCAGTTCCAGATACTGTATAACGCTTTCCAGATTCACAACTGACTGTAGAGCATTCATAATGTGTATACAGTATTGCGAGTGGTCACTGTTCGCTTAAAGGGAACCACCATGCAAAGAACAACACATAGCATATATCAAATACATGCCAAACATTTTGCAAAGCGTTATGTAATTTATAAGCAATGCAATTAATTACCACCACACTCGGAACCATTATGGCCTCATGGTTCCGTATGCGCAAATTCTATTCACGCGTCCGTTTGGAGACAATTATAATCACGGACGATGCGTTCGTCCTAGACAAAAGGTAATCTTCGTATGCAGACCCATGAACACATGTTGTAGTATGGTGATGCTTTTATCCATTTACTTATTTTTCCTGGAAACATATTTTTCTGAACTTTTTGGTGGAATGAACAACTAAAAATGTGACCTTTATTTATAAGACTATTATTTTGTGGTGGTGGTGCCCTTTAATAAATATGAGTTGCGGTAACTATGGTATCTATGAACGCAATTGCCCAGAAGTATGCTTATATTGCCCAGAAGTTATATGTTGTACTCAGCAGGATATGCAAACTATCTTTTATCGTCTCAAATGCTCATAGAAACTAGATAATGGTATCGAAATAATGTGTGTGTGTGTGTGTGTGTGTGTGTGTGTGTGTGTGTGTGTGTGCGTGTGTGTGTGTGTGTGTGTGTGTGCGTGTGTGCGTGTGTGCGTGTGTGCGTGTGTGCGTGTGTGCGTGTGTGCGTGTGTGTGTGTGTGTGTGTGTGTGTTTGTGTGTGTTTGTGTGTGTGTAGGTGTGTGTGAGTGTGTGTGAATGCAATGCCCTCTCAAACGTGGTGATACTTTTCCTGCATGAATGCCAATTAGAGACTAATACTAATAATGTTTCGATGTATATAGCGCCTAATATGATTGATAATCATCTCTAAGCGCTTTACAATGATATTGTTACCCCTGTCATTCCGCACATGACGTGCACTCTCTGCTCCCTTGGGAGCAATTAATTCTGGCAGCCATATGGCGCACTTAACGGTATACAAGTACAATTGCATACACGTTCCACTCCTACCAGGTCCCCATTTATACACCTGGGTAGAGAGCAGCAAAAGTGGATCAATTGTCTTGCTGAAGGACACACGTGATGGGCATACACTGTAATACGCTATAATATGTATGCATTGAACAAATTGTCCCTATAGTCCACAGGAAGTTAAGATTCTGCGTTGAAATGTACACAGATTGACTGAAAAACAAAAAAAGGGAAATTGTCCATGTCAAAGTCACACGCAAAATCATGATCGGCACATATATCAACGTTCTTATACTGTTATGCTTCTATTTGAACTTTATTTTCGATATTATCATATCTTCTTCTTGGACGTCCGTCGTATCGACGAAGACTCGACGTCATTAGCTGCATATGCGTCATGGTTGAGGTCGGTGTGCTCGACTGTGGCTGAGAAGACCAATCTTAGATCGGCATTGCCGGCCGCATTCCTCACATCTGAGTGTGATGTCATCTGTCGGTGGAGCTGCCTGAAGCTGTTCGCGCCTTTGGTGCCTCCTGGTGCGTTTTTCTTCAGCAGTCGTTGTTCTTTCTTTTTCGAGGATCGCAACGCCTAGCCTGGTTGATTGACGCCACTTGGCTCGGTCAGCCGCTCTGTCCTCCCATGTGTTTGGTTCGATGTGGCACTTTTTAAGCGTTGCCTTGAGGGTGTCTTTGAAACGCTTTCGTTGGCCCCCAACAGATCTCTTTCCCTGATCTAGTTCGCAGTAGAGAATCTTCTTGGGGAGCCGGTCATCTGGCATCCTCACTACGTGGCCTGTCCAGCGAAGTTGAGTCTTGGCCACCTTGGCTTCGATGCTTGTGGACTGGGCTCTGGTGAGGACTTCAGTGTTGGGAACTAGGTCTTGCCACCGAATTCGCATTATCGTTCTTAGCTTCCTCTGGTGAAATCTCTCAAGTGTCTTCAGGTGTCTGCTATACATAGTCCATGTTTCGCAGCCGTATAGTAGAGAAGACAGGACAACCGACTCATATACTCGGATTTTCGTCTCAAGTCTAATGTCATGATCGTTGAATACTCTTGACCGGAGGCGTCCGTATGATGCGTTGGCCTGGCTAATTCTGTGAGTTATTTCATCGTCAATGGTGGCACTTGAAGACAACGTACTCCCGAGATATCTGAATGACTGTACAGACTTCAGTTGTTGACCCCTGATGTGTATGCTGGGGTTGGCATGCTCAGCTCTTGGCGGTGGCTGGTACAGGACTTCAGTCTTCTTTATGCTGATTGCTAGGCCGTATCTAGATGTAGCACTGTCAAAGGAATCCGTTAGGTCCTGAATGTCCTGTTCGGTATGCGCTGCTATCGCACAGTCATCGGCAAACATAAGTTCTTTAACCAGTTCTCTTCGTACCTTGGTGTTAGCTCTGAGGCGAGAGAGGTTGAACAGCTTACCATCCGAGCGATAGCGGATGTAGATGCCCCTGTTGTTGTTTCCGAGTGCTTCCTGTATGACAGCAGTGAGGTAGATGCCAAAGAGTGAAGGTGCTAGCACACAGCCTTGTTTGACTCCGTTGGTGATGTTGAAGGCTTCTGATAAGGCATTGTCGGACTTCACTCTTCCTTGCATGCCCTCATGTAGTAGTTTGACGAGGTTGATGAATTTGGTAGGGCAGCCATATCTTGCCAAGATTTTCCAAAGTGCCTCCCTGTTGACAGTGTCAAAGGCCTTAGTGAGATCGAAGAAGGCAAAGTAAAGGCCCTTGTTCTGTTCTCTGCATTTCTCCTGGATTTGGCGAGCTGCAAAGACCATGTCTGTAGTGCTGCGATTCGGTCTGAAGCCGCACTGAGTCTCGGGTAGGATGGCCTCGGCAACTTGGTTGGAGAGACGCTGCAGGAGAACGCGCGCGAATATCTTGCCTATGGCTGCCAGGAGCGAGATTCCACGATAATTTCCACAATCTGTTCTGTCCCCTTTTTTGTAGATGGTGACTAAGTCGGCATCCTTCCACTCTGCAGGGATGACTTCATTTGCCCATACTTTGCAGAAGATGGCATGAACATGCGTGCAGAGCAGGGGGCCTCCAAACTTGAAGACTTCGCCGGGTAGTCCGTCCGGTCCCGGTGACTTTCCATTTTTGGTCTTCTTGATGGCTGTCTCGATTTCATGAAGAGATGGCGGTAGGTCTAGCTGCTCTATGGTGGGGTGTTGAGGTATCTGGCTGATGACCTCAGCGTTGACATCTGTATCACGGTTGAGTAGATCCTTGAAATGAACAGCCCATCTTTCCTGTATGCCTGATCGTGAGGTGATGAGGGTTCCATCGATGCCTCGTAGAGGTAGCGTTCTACTGTGTGGTGGACCGTATACTAATTTTATAGCTTCGAAGAAGGCTTTGGGGTCGTTCCTGTCAGCGGCTGCTTGAATTTCGGTAGCCTTTCGTCGCCACCAGCCATCTTTCATCTCTCTGATGCTGCTTTGTGCCAGGTTCCTTAGGCGTGTGAAGTTATCCCTTCGCTCGGCGGAAGTTGGACAGGCTAGTAGTAGAGTATGTGCTTTCCTCTTTTCTTCGATGAGGGAGCAGATCGGCTCGTTGTTATCATCAAACCAGTCTTGATGTTTCCTCTTGCTGTGGCCGACAGTGTTCTCTGTAGCTTCAAGAAGAATATTCTTCAACGAGTCCCAATCCTCAGTTGTGGTCAGGCTAGTCTTTTCGGGTTTAGTAAGGAGCGCTGCTGTGATGTTGGTAGCAAGGCTCTCAGCAATGGTAGGATCCCGTAGTTTGTTAGTTGCAAGTCTACGTGTGCCAGTGTTCTTGGTCTTACGTCGAGGTGCTAGACTTAGCCTGAGCTTTGATCGGATGAGGTTGTGATCTGTCCCGCAGCAGGCACCTCGCATCGCTCTTGTGATAAGCGTATCACCTTGGTCTCGTTGTCTGGTGATGACGTAATCGATAAGGGAATTTGTCCATGTCAAAGTCACACGCAAAATCATGATCGGCACATATATCAACGTTCTTATACTGTTATGCTTCTATTTGAACTTTATTTTCGATATTATCATATACCAAGGTAGAAAATGTAATGACTTTCGATTGTTGTCGTCAGAGTGGCTATGTTGCATTAATTTCATGTTATATCTTGGTTATTTTGTATGAACAAGTTGGTTACATTATTTTAAGCCTTTCAGTGTCATAGTAATCATGGTTATGCCTGTGTGTAATAACCCAACGCTCTTGTCCTGGCTCGGTATAAAGAGGAGTGAAACAGCGACTGCAGACTGCGTTTCCATTAGAGCGAATTTCCGCCGCGAACATTCAAACGGACCAAATCAGTGTTATTCATATAATTATCATTCATATTACAATCATGCCGAATATTCGCAAGCGAATATTTTAAATCGCTCCTTAGAGCGATTTTTTCAATAATTTGCTGCTAAAAAAAAATAATTCGCCGCGGAAATTCGCTCTAATGGAAACGCAGCTTCCCAGCTAGCCACCTGACGTTGGGCCGATGTCGGAATTTGGTTGCCGGATGTCGGCATATCGCCGTTGGCTCGAGGTTAAAATGTCCGCCAGCCCAACATCGTCACGACGTCATTTTTGTGATATATTGGCATAAGGTCATTTTCCGACAATGGCCCAACATCATGTCATGACATGATGTCGGAAAATTACCTTATGCCAATATATCACAAAAATGACGTCGTGACGATGTTGGGCTGGCGGACATTTTAACCTCGAGCCAACGGCGATATGCCGACATCCGGCAACCAAATTCCGACATCGGCCCAACGTCAGGTGGCTAGCTGGGTTTAGACGGTTAGCGTCATCGACCCATTTAATTGCCAGTAAACGTAAATAAAAGAAAGACTACGCCATATAATGCAAAGATTTCATTATCTCTAATAGTAATATACTGCGCCCGTGGTGCAAATTTGCCAATGTTTTGTTTTGTCACTGATTGATGAGGATCAACGCCAATCAAATTCATTCTATTTGATTTTTACTGGCACCAGATAAGGTAATTTTATAAATTATTTTTGATATGAGAATTATCTTGCTCAATTTTGAGTTGTTTTGTGGACAGAAGTATGAGAACGGCTTTAACTCTAAAAGTGCCAGATATTTTAATGCTCTATGGCACTTGTGTGCTTTGTAACTCGCAAAAATGCGAGCTTGGCACTCAAGGAGTTAAAACATCTACCAAATGGAAATAATTATTAAATATTAGATTGGTTCGCGTACAATGTATCAAAACTATATGGATATACAAAATGTTTAAATGTCTCCGTTAAGTCTTCAGGATATACACTTTCCTGGCAATAATACTGCATTCGAAGGCAGGATTAAAGGAAGAGAACAAAATAAAAACTGACAGGAATACTAATGTTGATGAGGATCTGTGCAAATGGTGCCATTGTACAAGTTGTACATAAATTACTTCTTAGATGATGTATATAGACGATAGAATGAAGGACACGGAATTAAACCTAAACATTATCCAAGCGATGCTAGGTGATTAATACTTTGATCATAATTTGTAAAGTGTTGTGAATAATGAAAAGAAAATAATGTTAAGTTAGAACTATTGCCAAAGGGGCATAGCGCGATTCCACTTGCACCACCTGCCATATACCTTTGGTAAGACATTGCTACTTGTTCGGCTACCATGGTAACGATTTTCAATACAAAACATGTAAAGCCCCTTTCCGCATCAGCGATATTACGATTCGCATCAATATTCATCTATCAGTGGCGAAGCACGGATCAACCCATCGGACTTATGGGTGGACGAGGAGGAGGGAGATGGGGGGGGGGGGGGGGGGGGGGGCAAGACTCTCCATAATTGATGTCAATCTTAATATAGCGTAGCAAGGGTTATGCAAATGAAAAGGACGGGCAAGATTGTGACCAAAATGCGTTATTAGTATGTTTCATTGCACAAGGCAACGTCTCCATTTTGTCAATTTGAGATACATGTATTTGCAACTAAAGTTGCTGAATAATTGTTATTGAAGAAAAAAAAAAAGAGTAATTATACGGATACACTTCCCCCTTGTCCATATTAACCTGTCTTCGCTAACATCACCTATTTCTACAACTTGCAATAACTTCGTTTCCCGCTACAGATCCCTCTTGTGCATGCATGGTATAAAAGAAAAGCGACCTTATACGTTTGGAAATGGGTGCATAATCGGATGTTGTACCTCCCTTTTTCACTTCTTCATGTACTTCGGGTATTAGATGTGATCGATATTCACCGCCATTAGAGCTGCCAAGCTGTAATAAGGTTATCGCCGGCCGATGCGTATACATTCAGGCGGTGGGCATGCATCATTTGATTACCTATTATTAACTCTAACAGCGCTGGTTTGGAGTGGAAATCTGTATGTATTACACAGAGTTGTGAAATAAACATGATAGAGTTACCATAATCTAGTCATGAGCGTACAGGTTAGTTTTTTTTTAATGTCAGGGGACTGGCGAATGTTACCCCAATAATACCATCTTTCCAGTTTTCACCAATTATAAACTAAGAGAAAAGGTAAACTTTGCGCCTTTTGGGAACACTAAACAGCTAAAAGCCGCTTCTTTAAAGGCAACTTTAACCCATTGCCTACGGGAACCTGGTAGGTTCTGTATTAAATATATGGGGTTACAGAATCCAGTATAGGGAATATGTTAAATGCTATCCCTAAAACTGAAAATCAGTATAAAAAAAAAACAAATGTAAAAAAAATCCATTCTTGAATACAATTGTTCTGTTCTGCTCGTGTGTGTTCCTGAAGTTGATCGAAATAGCGGAAATAAAATCAGCCCTCAAGAGAGAGGAAACTTGGAAGATTGATGGAACAGTCATGTAGTTGGAGAAAGATTGGGGTGGACGAGTAAAATTGGGGCGGGAAAAGTACGGAAACACATTTTATGAAACCCTGCTAGCTTTCTGATGTATTTCTCCAAACCTTTTTTTCTTTCTGACAGAGTTGAGTTGTTCACTGTACACATAGTGACACCGATAAACCGATTTGAAGGGATAATTGAGTTTTGGTAAAGAGAGTACAGTTTTGGTCAAACTGAATTTTAGTAACCAAAACCTGCACCATCACATAACAAACTAATAGTCATAACTCTACCATGATTGAAAGGTATACAACTTTACAGACGACTATGTAAAAAGCCTGTTATCATTCAAAACGAGCCGTTAAAACGCAAGAGGACGCTCTCTAAAAACTCATTGGTTTCAACCATTTTTAATTTAAAAATAATGATTAAATAGAGAGATCATCAACAACTATTCAAAAACATCTTTTGTGAATTCGTGTAAAGTGTAAGCATCTTTTTTTTTCAACGGCTGGTTCAAATTATTGAATTATTGTGGGGCCCCACAATAATTACAAATTATTATATTTATGGATATTTCAGCCGTTTCTGAACCGATTTTGATCAAATAAAGTTTATAAAGTTTTTCAAATTTGACACTCAGTTTTTCATTACCTCACAAAAATTTTTATTTCGTGCAGCGCCCTCTATACCAAATCTGAACTATCCCTTATTAAAGGGGTCTATTATATATATTATAATTTTATCTGAAACTACCAAACTTACTTTCACCCCAAGGGGTTCTTTCATGCCTGGTCGTTTCCCTTTCAAAATGTTGTCTTTTTATTGACGTATAGTTATGTTTATTTCGGAAAAATCCAGGGGTTTTTCAATTGTGTACAAACTTATGGCGATGAGTAAGCGATAGGATCTTTACATGTTCGATTATTACTCGGACATAATGTAACGTTAATTTAACATGGAATTTTCTCACATGACTCGGTGACATAAATGATCACAGAAATGCAAATGGTATCCACCCGGTGTACGTTGTTGATATTAGTTCAACATAATAGTTATTAGATTCACGCGCTTGAACAGTGAAGAAATTCATGGCTATAATATCATCGGACGTTCATTAACTACTTATTAGATAGGGCACTTAACTGCTAAAGGCCCGGTCACATATCAACGGATAGCGTAGACGGATGCCCGACAAATTTTCAAAGTAAAATTATCCAGTGGTGAAAGTCGTCTCGATTGCTTAATGTATAGAAAATTCTGCCGGATAGAACAATGTACATCGCCTGACAAGGAACGGACAAGAAACGCATTCGAACGGACGAACGGATTTAGAATTGTACTCTCCGTCGGGTATCCGTTTACGCTATCCGGTGAGATGTGACCGGGCTGTTAACCCGTTCCCTACGAGATTCTGAAATCCCCATATACTGTGTTCATAGACCACCCGGTTCCCGTAGGCAAGGGGTTAATACTGTGAATCCGCTTTTAAAAATACCAATGAGCTTAGTAGTCATGGTAGTCTGTCTGGGAGGCATATGGATCCGATATATAATACGAGACCCACTCGTTCATAATAATAGCAGGTCATAGACCTACTGGTGTGTTACGTTCCCGGATGCCGATATAATATGATGCAATTATTTAAAATGAAGTTAATTCTCTTGAGAGTGGATACTAGACAGATTGAAGGAACAGATGGGAGCTGAGAAACTAAATCGAATCCATCCATCATAAGTATGTACATTAGAAGCTGCGAAGGGTAATCATAAACGAACAACTACAAGAGGGAATGAAACAATATATATGCTAAGTCAGAAAGTCAATACAGAAACATTGCTGAAAAAGAAACGCTCTTTAGTATGCAGTCTTCAAGAAAAAGAAGGTTGTGGCCGGTTGACATAAGGCAGATAGGGATACATGTCCCTTCACTGCCCCCTCCCTCGGAGGGGGTGCGGGGGGGGGGGGGGGGGCGTAGTTCTAGCTAGGCGTACTGTGCATTGGATGTCAAAGTTACCACTGATGATACCACCTGCAATTTCGATCATAATTCATACACTGTCATTCAAAAGAAACAGCACGCTCAATAAAAAAAACACCACATAGGCAAATTAGTGTGACTTTTGTTATACCACAACACATGATGCTATACTGCGTTGTTTCTTTTCATAATTTTTACCACCCACTTGTTCATGAACAAAAAATACGTTTCTGAGGTTTACATGTCATAAAAAGTGTTTGTTTGGCGAATGGATGTGACTTCCATTTAGGATCCACATCGTCACCAGAATGCTGTGTTTGAGTTTCGTTTGGCTGAAAGTGGCGTGGCGTAGCCAGGTATACTCTCCAATGGGGGGGGGGGGGGGGGGGGCTCTACCCTACAAACCCGTAAGCGTCATGAGCCGCCCTATCGGATGGGGTCCAGGGGGTGGGGTCCCAGGAATCATTTGGAGTTTAAGTATCCAAAGCCCCAAAATCAATACTACCGGTTAACAAGCAAGCAACAAGCAAAACAAATAGGTGGATCGAAGTGGGTGGAGGGGCTCGGGCCCAGGAGCCATCATGCCCTTACTACGCCACTGACATTTTTATCAGGATAAACAAAACAAAATGAGACCTGGTCAACTTTATACAGGTTAACGATGAAAGAGGGCAATTAACGGGGTAGAATGACATAGAATCTGATACTTTTCCGTAGAGATCTGCAGGTAGCATACGTATTTAATATTGAATAATGCTACAACTAACAGTTTCAGAAACATTCGAATACAATTACATGCATTACATTACATAAATGAAATATATATCATCATTGCTTAATTATTAATCACTATAATGATTCATTCTTTGAATTGAGAGATATGCTTATAATTTTGCTAAGTTATTCGAGCAATCGAATGAGTATATTTAGCTCGATGCGTTATGTAAATTATTAAAACTCAGCCAACCCTCCACCATGTCCACGAACGAGATATAAATACAAAGGTTTAAGATTCATTTGGCGTAAAAAATAATATTAAAAATATTAATAAAATAATATTAGCTAACCTTAGTAACCCTCTTAAAAATCAAACCACTCCTATGGGAAACACGAATTATGTGGTACATTTTAAGTCAAAAGGCAGGTGAATTGAAAAGGCGTAGATAATATGTTATTATATTATTATGTGCTAAATAAGAACTGTATATTATTATTATTATTATTATTCCGAAATTTCCTTGCACCATTCCGTACTTCCTTTTCTATGAACCAGATGAGTGTGTAAGTATAACATGTACTTGATTACATGTCGATTACAATTGATTCGAATATGGTTGATTGGCCGTCAACCGAAACTCGATGTTTGTTTTTCTACTCATGATCACTTCTATTTTTATAATTTCCACGGATAAATGAGAATTCAAAATTGTAAAAAGTATAGGATTGAAAGTTAAAAACGCTGCGACCAGTTGAGATCGGTTATCTAATGTTTTTAGAACCATATTCCGTGGAAAAGGGCATGTAATTAACGTATATAATGATGACGCAGTGGTGCTTAGCAGATTAAGATTTGTTTAGATCTTGTAAAAGACACTGCATTGCCTTGCTGATACAACAACGATTTCACCATTTTGCAATTCTCTCAAGACATAATAACAGTTTCCCAATGGGAAGTCGCTGAGGACCGTTCTGATTCGCTTCAGGTCCTGCGTGTAGAGATCTACCCTCAACAGTTCACCCTTCCTGCGTCCAATCAGTACGTTGCCATCCCTCAGGACGGCGATGCGCGTAGCCGCCCGCTCCATCTGGACTTCCTGCTCCAGAGTGCCACACTCACCGATGACCGCTACAGCAGGCCCGGACCAATCGCACAGGACCAGACTCCTGCTGTCTTTCAAGTGGAAGAGTTCTCTAGGCGTATATCCGTGGCATGAAATCTCGCGAAACGGCTCTCCGCCCTCCGGTCGGAAGACGAGGATCATCTTTTTCCACTGATACCCGATGTAGATGTTGTCGTCGCTGTCCACACACATGCCGCCGAAGCTGGAACGCGAGGGCGTGTTGAACGTCACGCTGAGCCTCTTCCACCCTGGTGTATACAGTGAGATGGTGTTATCAGCATCCCGGACGACATGGCGACCGTCGGACAAGACGGATAGACGGATAACCCTGACGCCCCTCATCACCGTTTCCTGTGACCCGTCCTTGGTGAACATCTCAACCGCTTTCCCGTCGTGATACCCGACGGCCATCCGTCCGTCGGGTAAAGTCACTGCGTCAACCGGATCCTTATGCGAGACAGAAAACGTGTGGACCGTCTCCATCTGCCAGTAGGTTTGCCTCAAGTCGCCCAACGTTTTCGGGACGTTTTCGACAAACTCCAAGCTCTTTGCACGAGTGACAATGGATTTGGGCTTCATGACATCTGGGGTGCTCTCAGCCAGGACATTCTGCAATTCAGAACAGCGCCTGTTATGGACAGCTATGGTCTGCTGTCCCTCCAGCAATTCTGTCATGCCATTGGCAACTCGCTCAGACGCACTGCCAATACAAGCCTTCAGTTTATCGCCAGACTCCTTTATTTTCTCAAGTTCTTTACCGAGAGTTCCCTTTTGGTGTTCGCATCGGTCGATAAGACTTTTGCGTCGCCTCTCTAGATGACGTACTGCTTCTTCAAACGCCTCGTCGATTTCAGCTATCCTCTGATCCAGTTCGCCTTCAACCGCCACTTTATGTTCGTTGACTATACATGCATGTGCTTCAATCGTCGCCAGTTTATTCGCGGCCTCCTTTTGTAGGGATTCGATTTGATTCTGGACTGCTTTGTGAAACTCTGACGCCTCTTTGACCTCGTGTTCGGGACTGCTGTGGTCGAACCTGCGACAACTGGAACAGATGGTCACGTCACACGATGTACAGACGTACAGATCATCTTCCTCTGGGTGCTTGCCACACACACTTACACGCTTCACCTTCCCGACGCCATCATTGCCAACAGCCTCATGTTTCGCTTTCCTTTCAAACTCCTCACGAGTCTTGTCGCAGGGGTAAAAAACATCCTCGTCCTCGTCGTTTTCGCCACACTGCGCGCAATCTTGAAGAGCGGGAGATTTAGCTTCCGGGTCACAGAGAGCGAAATGCTCGCAGCCTTCAACAGCGCGAGATTCTCCTTCCGGGTCACAGACGGTGCGACATTTATTGGCGAATTCCTCGGCTTCCATCTTAGACATAACCTGGCTTTTAGTTGGAAGTTTCGTAGTGCGCCTATTGTTGTTGTTGACATTAGCATCCTGACAACATATCGGGCAAGAACGCTCTTTGTATTTAGGATGACAATCGGAGAAACCATCCAAACATTTCTTGCAGAAGGCATGGGTGCAAGAGAGCAGTTTAGGCTCATTAAACAACCCGAAGCAGAGACAGCACTCAACACCTGGAAGAACAACTGAATCTTCACTCGCCATTGCTCTGTGAATAAAAATAGAAGATAGTTCTTGATTTAATGACGAGTCAGAAAGAATAGAGTTATAATGGCAATATTTTGAAATAAGGAGACAATACACTGTTGATCCTTTACAGCCAAATAGCAGTATTGAGAAATGCCCTACTCAAACAAAATACATAACAAACGCCTTTATCACCGACCATGTGAATGAAGTGAATGAAGGAATCATCAAAATTGATTTGAAACCTGTTACATGATTATATTGTTAATACGAAGACAGCAAGGTATGAGAGACCCGACTTCTTTCTTTCGAGTCTTGCGCATCTTTTAAAACAAAATGTTTGAAATCGGAGCTACCGTTAAGAAATTACGTGACCATTTGTCTTTGCATGTCACCACGAAAATTGCTAATGTTCGTCAATTGTGAACAAAACATATAGAAATATTATTTTTCCTGAAAAGATATCAAACATTGGGTATTTGATCTTGTTTTCACTTGTTTCGGGGGTCAAAATAGTTGAATTATAGTTACAAATAAAATAAATCTACAAAAACAATGAAATACAAAAGTAAACAAAAAAACGAGAAATAAATCAAAAATTATCAAAACGATCGAAATATAAGGAATAACCTAGCTCTTGCAAGAAAAATGTTGTATTATTACTAAAAAATGGCCTAGAGAATATATGTAGTGAAAATCAATGTTCAATTATTTAACAAAAATGTATAATTTATGGGCACAAATATAAATTTAATGACCATAATTGCATAATTTAATAATAAATATGCAAATAACAAAAATAATTAAATGACCATAGTATTTTATATACTTTACTTGATATGCGTGCAAATTTTCACGGCGATCGGGCATTTCATGGCCGAGATCTTAGGGGGCTATAACGCCCCCTCCCCATCCCCGGCCGTAGAAAGACCTCAAATAGCCCGACCTTACGGTTAAAACAAAACGTCATGTCCACATGACAGCTCACCTCCCAATTCATTCATACTTCAAAATGAATTACTCACCTATAACCACACTGAGTCCAAAATCATATAGGGCTGTTGTACACTTCAGATTACAGTGCAATACACACTCGTCATCGTATAATGAGTTAACTGAAATTATTCAAATTTTCTTCTAAAGAATGAAGGCAGCTACAACGCATTATTTGTCCCGCCCCGAGAATTTTCTGATAATGTCCTATTAGCCAAATGAATTGTAAGTTTGTGCCGTTCCGTTTTTTGAAAAATGCAACATGCTTACATGCATATACTCCATGCATAGAGACTGTCAGTAATAGACCATGATAAAGGGGAGATGTTAACAAAACTACTGAACAAATAAAAATCCTTTCCCTCTAGATCTATGACCGAACTCTAAGTAGGTAACAAAATCATATTACTGCAGGCCATTGTTACCATTTAGATTAATGTATTGTACAAATTTAAACCATGAGCATAATCATGATAATACCTATTGCGTAACAATACTAGGAACTGTTAAGGAACTTAGGGCAAAGTAAAGTAGCAAAATAAAGCCGACAAAGAGAGAGGAAGACTTACAAGAGGACTTAAGTAATGGACTTGTCTTCCCCAAGGCCTAACTAACATCTTTGGCTGAATAACAAATTAATTATACAACTCTGGCTCACCTTTTTGAGAACCCTTGAACTATGAACATGAAACAAGCAAGTGCAATGTTGGAACAGGTACAGGGTTTAAAGTGGAGGATGGAACGTTGAAGACTGCTGAGAACGTGCCGCACTGTTTAATAGTATCCGATATAAACAGGCAGATCCTTCGTCGGGGCCGGGGCAATATCGTAACCGACAAGTAATAATATACCTAATCATGGAACTCTAAACAGGTGAACGGTTGGAACAGGTACAGGTATACTAAACAAGAGCACAAGGGAGGATGCAAAGTTCAAGACAGTAAAAAAAAAACTGCTGAGAACAACACTGCTTAATAATTATCCGCTATAAAGGCGGTCTTTCGTCGGGGCAACAACGTAATATTAATACACCTTAACATTGAACTCTGAACGTGAAACAAGCAGGTGAAAGGTTGGAACAGGTACATGTCCTTTACAAGAACAAAGGGGAGGATGCAAAGTTCAAGGCAGTTAAAAACGGCCGAGAGCCCGAGAATAATACTGTTAAATTATCCGCAATAAAAGGCAGTCTTTCGTCGGGGCAACAACGTAATAATGAAACTAAACATTGAACTCTGAACGTAAAACAAGCAGGTGCAAGGTTGGAACAGGTAACAGGTCCTAAATAAGAACAAAAGGGAGGATGCAGCGTTACGGTTGTTGTCACATATTACCGGATTGTGTAAAACGGATGCCCAACGGATGCCCGACGGATACAAAAATAGCGAAAAAAACTATCAGGTGGTGAAATTTGTCTCCATTGCTGCATGCACAAAACTGTTCATCGGGTAAAACAATGGACATCGCCTGACAAGGGACGCATTCGCCGAACAAGAAACGGGCAAGAAATGCATACGAACGGACAAGAACGGATTGAAAATGTTGCTCTCCGTCCGGCGTCCGTTAACGATATCCGGTAATATGTGACCAGGGCTCTAAGGGGGGTAGACAGGAGCAGGCTATAGAGAACAGGAACAAAAGAAGTGCACTTTATGTGAGTGGGTAGGGATACAATCAGTGGACGTGAAGCGTGAAGCTAGGGGGTAATTAATACTATAATAACAATATACATAACGCCCATTCATTTAGATTCATAAACAGGGTGGATGAACTCATCATGGGGGGGACCGTTGCTCTGTTGCGCACCCCTCCCCCCCCCCCCCCCTTCATGGCTGAATTGACCTTGTTTCGCCAATGAGTTTACCCCATGAGAGAGACTTGAATTGCACCTGACACCATAATTATCTTCGAGCATCTGAGGGGTTTAGGCTCGCTCGGCTTGCAAACATACCCCGGTATGTCACCTGGCTGAAAAGTCTGCAAGATGTACTATGTCGGACTGACCAGATGATGCACGGTTAGGTCGGATTTGAGTGATGGACAGGCATCATCTAGTAGGAACTCCATTAAAATGATGGATTATAAATTATTAAGTATTATGGCGTAAATATCTTAACTTTGAATGCGTCAAAACAAAACAAAAGTACAAAACAACAGCAACACCTTTCATCCAAAAAAATATATGAAATGTATTACGATCAACAAGAAACGAATTATTTAAGAATAAGACGAGCGTTTGAAACTTGCCATCAAAACAGTTTAGGAAGACAATATTATGGCAATCACTATTGAGGATGAAGTAACCCCCCCCCCCCCTCCCCCCCCCCCCCCCCCCCCCCCCACCCACCCATCCGCTATTCCTTCCTGCCCATTTTATCAAGTCTCATTTAAATGTCTTTTCGGTCGTTTATCGTACAGAGGGTTAAAAGATGATCTAAAGAGGATTATTTTGTTCAAAAGGTGCCGAGCTGCCACTCCATGGCCTCGTTGCAGAAAGAGATAACATAGATTGTAAGTTACAATTAATTGTACGTCAGAACATTTGCGCGTTTCAACCAATCAGATTTGTGCATTTAAAACACATGATCTGACTTACAGTTAATTGTAAGTTACAATCGATTGTATCGATTGTATGAAGCTTTATATTGATTTGAATTCTATTTCATAAGTATATGTATAATACTAAACATGCTATATCATTATACGTGTATATATTTAATGATATCTTGTATTCACTCTCCCCATCATTTATGTTTGTTTTGAAGTTGTATTATGTATATATTATATGTTTATATATTTTTGTTTTGTCAACATGCAAGTTAAACTGCAGGGCGCCTTTGTAAAGCAGTTTTGCATAACTGCACAGGCCTACCATGCCTACCCTGCAGTATAAAACAAATAAATAAATACACATCTCTTCGTCGGGGCAATATTGACTGCATATTTTCATCATATGCTCTTCCTCAATTGTTTGTTGGCAAACTGCACATGCTCAGCCAATTCTGAAACTATTATTTTCTCATTGATCACAACAAAAGTTATATTTTTTTTTTAGATGAAAGTCTTTCTCAAGGGGTAACTTTAGCGGCGAAACCAGGTTCAACTCATAAGCGGGGAGCGGACGAAGGGCTACAATAGGAGCAATTGTCCACATAAGGGGTGCAAACAACCAGTTAAAGCATCTGAATGGGCGTTATGAACATTTCATTTTCAACCCACCTGCCCACAGCAGAGAGATGTGTGGCGCTGGGGGGGGGGGGGGGGGGGGGGCGGAAGGAGGGTTATAATGTGAGGGGTTCGCATTTTAGAATCCACAAGCGTATGATGGGTAATTCCCCCTTCGCCACTGGATGACTTTCTTATATATCATTTTGTAGGTTTCCGTGTCGGCGTCTTTGTGTCGATAATCTTGGTAGCTATGGTAATATTGTAAGGAGCTATTCAATGAGATGAAATCGAGGTCATGGGATCAGTCTGCCGAAATGAGATGATGTGTAACCACAATGATGTACATTAATGGAAGACAGATTTGATGGAATTGTACCGGAACGGCAGACCTTCTTCGTGTTATTCTGAATGCAAGACAAGACAATCCATGCGTTAACACGCACTCAGGCATTCATGTGTATATGTGTGTGTGTGTGTGTGTGTGTGTGTGTGTGTGTGTGTGTGTGTGTGTGTGTGTGCGTGTGTGCGTGTGTGCGTGTGTGCGTGTGTGTGTGTGTGTGTGTGTGTGTGTGTGTGTGTGTGTGTGTGTGTGTGTGTGTGTGTGTGTGTGTGTGTGTGTGTGCGTGTGTATCTTCTTTTGTTGAGCAAATACTCGGCGTTTTGACAATAATTCCAGACTCATTTTTATCGTGTGGAAATATATATTGCATGTAACTCTTTTGAAAATGCTGATTACAAGCTCAACAAAAGAAGAAATAATTTTATAGGGTATAGGGCGAGGTGTGAAAAACCCTTCCCTTCCATATACTGTACGAAAATCACCCAGGCAACCGACACTTTCGAACTTTACACAATCTAGAAAGTTTGTTTTTATTGTAAGTCTCCAAGGATTAAAAGCTAAAGAAAGGATATTTAGTATCCAACAATCCTTTCTATGACCACCAGTCCACCACAGTCCTTTTGTATGACTAACCAAGGAGTTACAAGGAGTTATAGTAACTCCTTGGACTAACCAAGAAATAACAAGTATGCACTCCTTTCCGGGGCTACCAATCCCACTTTTCCTACATGGTGCTACCGCATACCTATGGTACATAATATATCTACCGGTACCTCACCATGGAAACCGATACTTTCAAACAACATCTATATTGTGTTCATATCATTGCAAACCGATTAGGACAACGCTCAATCGTTCATACTAAAATGTCAAATCCATGTCGCCGACACATGGAGAACGGGACATGAAGAACGGGTAGTGAACGTGAAGTGAACGCGAAGGCCTGTCTCGTCTGATCCAGCGAAAAATTGTTTTTTTTTTATTTCGGGGGCTCCTTTTCGGGGGCTACTTTTCCAACTTTCGGGGGCTACTTTTATCATCTCGGGGGCTACAAATTTCCGAATTTAGATCATCTTATAAGAAAGCTTTTTCAGGGGCTCTTTTGGGCATTTCGGGGGCCTGAGCTGAGTTGAATGCACGGTATAGTATGCATTATGCAGGAACGACTGGAGAGCGCGACTATCATGCTCAATCTCTTGCCGAGAGCATCGATGGCCGAGAGGGGATCGCGACTTCACCACTCGCCGGATAGTCTCATCACGCGTTCAGTCGTTCCTAGGGCGAAGGCTAATCGTGACGTCAGCACGTACTTATCCACGTTCTCAACCAAAGGTACATTACGCCGACCCCTGAACCCCCATTTATTAATTCATCGACATAATTATAACAGAAATTTGAATTACATGAATTTGCAAGTCCGTCGTGCACACGGTTTATATTCACTTGGTCTAATACCACTTGGTCTAATCATCAGTTCGTCTAACTCCACTTCGGCTAAACCCATTTGGTCTAATCATCACTAGGTCAATGCCCATTTAGGCAATTGCCGTTTCGTCTAATCACCAAATAGGCCAATTGTCACTTCGTCTACTTTTTTCCCCCCCGTTTCGTCTATTATCACTTCGTCTAATACCAGATCGTCTAATTCTCCGTTAGGCTACTCTTCACTTGGTCTATATGCAATTCGTCTAATTACCGTTTGGTCTAATATCCATTTAGTCTATTACCATTTGGTCTATTACCATTTCGTCTAATACCAATAGGTCTATTTTCCACTTGGTCTAAAAGCAGTTCGTCTAATGCCATTTCGTCTAAACACTATTTCGGCTAATGACCATTTAGGATTAGTCTAATTCTCATTTGGTCTAACGATCGCCCACGCTGACCTATGTGGTGGCCACCGCCTGCATATCGTATGAACGATTCCATAGGGCTGTAATTATAGCTCTATGGATATTTAGCCACAGCGGTTTCACTAGACGAAACCTGTGTATAAGAGAAAACTAATTGACCGCTACAATCAGGTGACCTTCATAGACAAGTCCCAAAATATCGTACGTACGCTCACCACCCAAGGGAAAATAGATATGTGGCCGCTATAAACAAGTGAATTTCATCAAACAGCTGGTGTATATTGACCACCTAAAAGGAAACAAGATAGTGGGCGTTATAATCAGGTACATTAACAAATAAAAAAAGGTTCCATATATCGTATATCGTCAAACAGGGGCATAGACAACGGGGGGGGGGGGGGGGGGGGGGGGTGAGGGGGATGCATCCCGCCTCACAAGATGGGGGGGGGGGATGACATGTACAATTATCCCCCCCCCCCAGCTTTTAGGGAAGGATATTTATTTTTAAAAATCTGTATACGAGTGCGAAAGAAAGCATTCGTTGTATGAGCTAAGACTTGTTAATTCTAACGTTAAAAACGTAATTTATACATCCACTTTTAATTTTCACACACATTTATAAATTATAGGGTAACATTATGCTTTCACAACATATGATTGTATAACACTCGTTATTTAGTGGTAATTTTAACTTGGACGTCTAGTTTCGTACGGATGCATAGGATCTAACATGCGTTAAGACACTTCTTGAACAGGGGCCGTGGAAAAACAAAGAAATACATAAACATAAAATAACACACTATATAACAATTGAAATGTGGTCAGCCCTTCTCTTTCAAAACCTTTACGCGGCCCCTGTTGAACTTAGTGGACACTATTGACACTGAATTACAATTATCATATCAAACTTTACACCAACGTAACATTAGACCTTTAGACCAAATGGTCATTAGACTAAATGGGTTTAGACCATGTAGGATTAGACGAAGTGGATATTAGACGAAGCGGGTTTAGACCAAGTGGGGGATTACCGTGCACACGATGTGTAGACGGCCCTCATTTCTTTGCTGCTAGAAAATTATTTTGTATCTCGATGAAAAAATGGGAATGTCGATTGTATGCCCGGCATGAGACCAGTCATAATGCATGGTCTCCATAAAATGCATCATTTTACCTCTCTTCTCATTACTCGATCAATCTAGTAAGAATTGGAATTTAACCAAATGTCACAAGAAGCGCTATATAATCGGAGTGACATAAGCACGTATCAGACCACGTTCTCAACCCAAAGCACATTACGCACATTACATTTACATCTTGTTCGTAAACAAAATGGGAATATCGTTTAGTATGCACGACCAGTCACAATGGTCTCCATAAAATGCATAATTTTACCCCTCTTCTCATGTCATTACTCGATCAATCTAGACAAAATTGGAATTTAACCAAATGTCACAAGAAGCGCTATAGAATCGGAGTGACATCAGCACGTATCAGACCACGTTCTCAACCCAAGGCACATTACGCACAGTATACATTTACATCTCGTTCGTAAACAAAATGGGAATCGTTTAGTATGCACGACCTGAGACCAACCAGTCACAATGGTCTCCATAAAATGCATCATTTTACCTCTCTTCTCATTACTCGATCAATCTATAATGTCACAAGAAGAGGTATAGAATCGGAGTGATATATGCACGTAATGTCCGAATGTCGCCATCAATTTGTAGGTTTGCCCGATTCTGTATTATATTAGACTGTCGGTCTTGTTTCATCACCTATACTGCCGGAACACATGGTGCGTCATTTTTTTAAATTTTCATATGAACGAAAATGGATCTAGTAAAATAGTCAAAAACCTCAAAACTTTATTGGAACTCTAGCGGTTCTCACATACCTCATTGTATTCGTATTACCAATAGAAGCATGGAACAGCGTTTAATTAGCTTTACAAGTTTCCCTTCCGTTAAAAAGATATGTATGAATGAAGTGTTCCAATGGTTAACTATCTACGTATAAATGTGTACAAAGTCAGTGCAATGAGACAGCAAATGTCTTTTTGCATTTTCGCGCATTAAGCCCGGCGCAGACAGTGCCGACTCGACCCGATCCGACTGGTTTTAATCAGGCTAGAGTTGGGCCCGGTCGGTCGGAGCAGATTTATCGTGTTGAATCGGCCCCAACTGGCATCCGACTGTCTCTCGACTGGCAAAATGTGTGTCGCGAGGCACTGAAAACTGAGCCGATCGGAATGACAACCAGTCGAGTCGGCTCTGTCTGCGTCGGGCTTTACTCGGTCATATTATTACATTCATACCATGTCGGAATTTCACATGTCACTCGACCGTTGGACATACCAGATCAGAGACGAACCTACACATTTTATCAACCATTTTGCCAGTTTTTGCACACGTTAACAAAGTTACTAGATCCGTTGACTAAGTAACAATTTTTTGACATCGTGCGGCGAGGGAAAATGCAACGGCGAAAAACAACAACATTGTTTTCAATAAAAGGCTGAAAAGATGTAAGGATACATACTTATTGGTCAAATTTTACCCATTGTGACATTTTGTCACTTTATATTTCCTTTTTAGAACATGTTTTGTTTATAAAGACTCATTTTCATTTTGCTGGCCAGGTTACAAACTACCCAGGGGGCAAAAGGGGTTTACCAGCTTTTGCCTGTTGTAAAAGGTTGGTCACCAGAAATGGCTTCTAGGACCCTCTAGGATCACAACCTAGGTGGACAACCTCGCGGACTAGCTACTGGAAGTCCACAGGATGAGTTTCAAGAAAACCACACCTAATGCACTAAATAGTGTGTTTTAGCCTTAGGGGTCATGAATACCCAGTCACACATCTTGCATAATTACACCACAATGCACTGCTGATTCCAGCTTGTTTTTTTTCCCTAGAGTCATGTGCATCGTTTGATACCAAATAAGAGCATATTGCTTCTTTGGATACTGTGTCACACGTCGTTACAACGTGATACGTCACATACGGACGTGAAATTCGTATACAGCGCATATGTATAAAAGGCAACTAAATTCTTAACAATGAAAAATAGGCTTTATTTCGATCTTTAAAAACGTAATTCGCATTATAAAATGAAACTAAGTATGTAAATTATTAAAAATAAAAAACATAAGCAATACAAAACAATGTAATACATAAGAATATGAGTTGTTAATGCTATAATTTGTTTAGATGTGGTTAAATTACTATATCAAATGATACAAAATATATCCACAAAATCACATATTAAGCTTATCCCTTGAATGAGATACACGGGAGGAGGGAAGGGTTGTTGTTGTTGTTGTTGTTGTAATTTAGTTCTTTTTGGCAATAAGTCAATATTGACTATTGTCGCCACCTACGTTTCTTTCTTTATATTTTGATGCATTTATATTATTAATAATTATATAAGTATACATTTCCTTTTCAAAACAAAATATAAATAATATTTTTTTAACAAATCTTCAAGACATGACAAAGTAGTGAGGCTTGAGCCACAAGAGCTACATAGATGTCCTAAATACAGCTCCATGGCTTGAGTATACATACAATTGGGCGATCGCACCCCTGTTCAAATGTAATTGGCAACGCTGATCCCTCCCCTGTCACATGATGCCGTCTTACCAGCCCTCAAAGCACCAGCCCTCGAACATTTCAAAGGGGTGTTCAAAAGACCAGCCTTTCATCAATGGACTCCAACAATAATTATAATCGAGGTCTATCCACCCAGTTTTGACGAAGTGTGTCTGTAGGCTTACATGACACGTGTGAGGGCGAGTCTCAATCTAGGTCTATAAGGAGATACATCGTGAAGCTTGCAAAGGAGGTATAACACATATGAACATAGTTGGCTCATGTTAAAGGTTGGCCCACATACATGACTCATACTGTATGACCTTATACTAGAAACACAACCTAGTTGGTCTAGCTGCTGGAAGTCCACATGAAGCGGAACTTGAAAAGCATCTACAAAAAACCAACTAAATGCAGCCATCTCATCTCTACAAACAGAGTTTAAGTGTATAATGCTCCCTCTATGCTGCATCTCCATTCATCCAGCCCACACCATACATCTGGTCAGAATCGTGTTATTAGGGATAAAGAGGTTGTAGTCAATGTCAATGACAACCGAACTGTAAAATAACAGTGGTTGTTGATGCAATGTGCGCCATATGTCACTATCACTCGGACACGAGAACTCACAATGGATGTTTACAGCACCAAATCAGACCAGTTTAAGGATTCCGGTCTGGGAAAACTGAGAGCTTAAAAGTTCTTGAACAACGAGTCAACTCTCTTGAAGATACTGCCTCGTAAAGAGGACGCTTTTCTCCTTTGTCTCAAACGAGCTTCTTATGCCATCATTGATAAAAATGCGCACATTCCCAAGCCAAACTTTCCATCATGTACAGAATTTGGATAGTCCCTCAATGATAGAAAAGCAGTTCTAGTGTCAACTACACAGAAAACCTGGGCAAGGCAATATCATGTTGATGTGTTAAAGGGTGCCAGAATAACTGTTCCTATACATGAAGAAGGCGGTTCCATGCTTTGGAATTGAAGGAATGTGCTGTTGCTGTATACGGTTTGGTTTCCAGTACTGCCATGACCTCGACTACAGCTCTTTATCCCCGATGACACGACATATATGATGTGTGCTGGATAAACTGATGAATGAAGGTGCAGCATTTATTTCAACTCGGCAGAGATGAGTGATTTGGTGTAGACGGGTTTTTTCAGTATACGCTTGACGTGGACTTCCAGCAAGGTTTTGCACACTGATTGTGTTCCTAGAAGGTCCTATAATCCACTTTATGGGGCCAATCCTTAATAACAGTACCCCCTTCCAAGCTTCATATTATGTACTTGTCATGTACGCCTTCAGTTACACTTCGTCCATACTGGGTGAGTAGTCCTCGATTATATTTTTTTTTGGAGTCCACTGATGGTCTTGTGACCCCCTCCAACCACCCCCCCCCCAAAAAAAAAATACACACACACACATACCTCCTCCGCATCTGATTCAAATGATGACAAGTTATGATGTTTCGGATGGATTTTGTATCATTTTATCGCAATCTAAACAAGTTAATACATTGACAACTCATATTCTTATGTATTTGTTTGTTTGTATTGCTTTTGTTTTGTATTGATTTATCAATTTACATAGTTGGTGTCCTTGTATAATGCTCTTAATATGTTTTTCAAATCGAATTAAGTTTTTAAAGATCAAAATATAGCCTATTATTAACTCGTAGGGAGTTATTTGCATTTCATACATAAGCGCTGTATTCGAAATTTCACGTCCATGTGTGACGCATCACGTTGTAATGAAGTGTGACATTTGGTATCAAACGATGCGCAAGACTCTAGGGAAGACCTCCATGAAAAAAAAACAAGCTTGTATCACCATGCATTGTGGTGTAATTGTGCAAGATGTGTGACTGGGTATTCATGACCCTAAGGCTAAAACACACTATTTAGTGCATTAGGTGTGGTTTTCTTGAAACTCATCCGGACTTCCAGTAGCTAGTTCGCGAGGTTGTCCACCTATAGGTTGTGATCCTAGAAGGTCTAGAAGTCATTTCTGTTGGCCAACCTTTTACAACAGGCAAAAGCTGAAATCCTAACAAAATTGTGGTTTGCCCACTGGGTAATTTATTCATTTTCTCTACAGGTAGAATCATATCAACCATAAAAGTCACCGATGTATCTCTCTAGAACAAATTATTCATTTTCTCTACAGGTAGAATCATTTCAATCAATCATTTCAACCATACAATTCACCAATATATCACTCTAAAACAATTTATTAATTTTCTCTACATGTAGAATCGTTTCAACCACCACAATCAATTCAATCAGTAAAATTAAATTACTGGGGACCTATTTGGAGACCTTGTACGTGTAACGTGTTTTTAACGTTTTAGAGAAACGATTCGAACGTGTAATTTCATCTCTTTCGAAAATTAAATGCAAATACACCTAGTTTTCGATTGAGCTGCAACAGATTTCCATTAACGAAATTACTTTCGACTTTAGGAATATGATTGACGACATGTTTTAGCATTTAATTACCGAGATAATAATGCAGATTATACCAAGTAAGTGGCGTGTAAATTATTCAAGAATTGCATCCATGCCCAACTTGCTTTGTTGAAAACGAGACACAAAGCAAATTAAAAAATTATGGTTAGAAAAGAACACAATATCACATTTGAATCTACGCCCTGATGGAAAAATCAATTAAATTATTTTGTTAAAATGCAAATCGTGTTTAACTTCTTGTTAGTTGTGAATTGAATATTCGTGTTGGTTAGAAGGAAAGGCATATGCCCTTTTGATCTGGAGTTGCAGAACGAATTCATTATTAGATGCCCTAATCTTTAGCAGCTACACGAGGGAGTTTATCATGTTTATGCCAATTCCCAATTGACCCTTTCCATACAAAGCAATTGGCATACATAACCAATTAGCTATACACGTGAGGCTACCTCTTTTAAAAACTAGTAAGATACTATGCTTGGAACTTGTCATGTAAGCCTTCAGTTACACTTCGTCCATACTGGGTGAGTAGTCCTCGATTATAGTTATTTTTGGAGCCCATTGATGAGCTATGGTTGGTCTTGTTAACCCCCTTCAACCCCCCCCCCCCCCCCACCCAAGACAAACACACACCTCCCCCGTATCTGATTCAAATTTGTGAATGAAAGGTTATGTTTTATATGAATTTTGTATAATTTTCATCGCAAATATAACACATCTAAACAAATTAATACATTGAGAACTCATATTCTTATGTATTTGTTTGTTTTTATTGCTTATGTTTTGTATTGATTTATCAATTAACATAGCTGGTGTCGCTGTATAATGATCTTCATAGGTATTTCAAAAGCGAATTAGGTTTTTAAAGATTAAAAAATCCTATTTTTAACTCTTAAGCATTCATTTGTATTTTATACATAAGCGCTGTATACGAAATTTCACGTCCGTGTGTGACGCACCACTTTGTAACGACGTATGACACAGTATTAACCAAAGCTGCAATATGCTCAAATTTGGTATCAAACGATGCGCAGGACTCTGAGGAAGACCCTCCAAGAAAAAAAACAAGTTGGAATCAGGCGTGCATTGTGGTGTAATTTTGCAAGATGTGCGACTGGGTGTTCATGACCCCTAAGGCTGAAACACACTATTAAGTGCATATAGGTGTGGTTTTCTTGAAACTCATTCTGTGGACTTCCAGCAGCTAGTTCGCGAGGTTGTCCACCTAGGTTGTGATCCTAGAAGGTCCTAGAAGCCATTTCTGATGGCCAACCTTTTACAACAGGCAAAAGCTGAAATCCTAAAAAAATGGTGGTTTGCCCCCTGGGTAAACAGGAAAGAAAAATTCTCAGCCAAGGCAATATCGAAGTACCCCGCATAGCACGCCCACATGGTATTAAAGGGATCTAGTAACTTTGTTGACATTGTTCAAAAACGGACGAAGGGTTGATGTGTAATGCTAATATGTCCACTGAGTAATGTCTGAAAATATCACGTTTAACATGATGGATGTTATATGGCTGAGAAATTACCAAAAAGCTCATTGTATTGACTTTGTACACTGTTATGACTATCCAGTGGATAGTTAAAAACCCGAACACTTCGATCGTAAACATCTTTTTAACGAAAGTGAAATTCGAAAAAGAGAAAGCTGGCCCATGCTTCTACTGTTAATGCAAATACAACAAGGTATTATGAAAGAACCGCCAAATAAGTTTTGAGGTTTTGGACAATGTTACTAGATCCCTTTAAAGGGATTTAGTAACTTTGTTCATGTTTGTTAACATGTGCAAAAATTTACGAAATGTTATCAACTGTGTATTTCTGTGATATGATAAATGTTCTTTGCGTGATGTGTGAAAAGTTCATGAGGTAAATTCCATGGTCATATGACCGAGTATAATAAGCGAAACTGCAAAGTGATAACTCAGTGCATGTACTGACTTTGTACACAGTTGAAATTCGTCACTAGATAATTCCTAATCAACACTTCAGTCTACGTATCTGTTTGACGGAAGAGAAGTTTGATAAAATGAAAACCTGTTCCATGCTTCTTTTGGTAATGCCGGGGATATGTGAGTATATCCCTGGTAATACAAATACAATGAAGTAAGTGAGAACCGCTAGAAGAGTTCTAAATAAATTTTGTAGATTGTAAAAAAAAAGTTCCTGTATAGTTTCCTTTTAGCCACGGTTTCTCTTTCCAAGCCCTCTGTTATTTCTTAATTTGATCTTCGGTCTTAATTTGTATCCGACTTCATCCGGTGATTTCTCAGAGCGAGGCTTCGTGATTATTTTCCTTATCCTAACTTTCATTACCGTGATTACGCTAATGTTTCCCAGTGCACTTCCCGCGTCGAATGTTATCAAAAATTAGAAATAAATGAACTACGTGCGCTTGATACGAGTTCACAACGAGAATGGCTGACAGTGCATTAAAGGGGTAGTTCAGTTTTGGTATAGAGGGCGCTGCACGAAATATTTTTTTGGTGAGATAATGAAAAACTGGGTGTAAAATTTCAAAGAGCACACAATTTTAATGGCAGAATAAACTTATTTGATCAAAATCGGTTCAAAAACGGCTGAAATATCAATAAATTGATCCGATTGTTAAAACCAATTATTTGTTATTGAACGCCGTCTTGTGTTTTAATGGCTCTTTTTGAATAACAACAGGCTTTTTACTTAGCCGTTTGTAATTTTCTATACCTTTCCAGCATGGTGGAGTTATAACCATTAGTTTGTAGTGTTATTGTGCAGGTATTGGTTACTAAAGCTCAGCCTTACCAAAACTGTACTACCCCTTTAATATTGGTAGGAAATATTGCACGAGTGACTGGGTTAGTCCTGATAAAGGTCTACCATAATATGCCCTTTCATACATTTATAATATAATCAGCATTATTCAGGAAGTCGGATATATGGTAAAATTGGAACATGATTTGTTTCGTCTCATTATGCGGACATACAAATGTATTCGTCATTATACTGGAACATTCGTGCCGGTTATCCCATGTACACAGTGATGTCAGTGGTTGAGGTTAACCAGTTTCATCTATTACAGTCATGTCAGTGGTTGAGGTTTACCAGACTTTTCATCTATCAATATATATTTTCTATTGAAATTTACTTGTAGAGATTCAACTACATGCATATACCACGGTACACAAGGGTCCAATGGGTTAAAGGTACTCGGTTTATGGTTTAGAAAGAGAAGACCGCGCTAATTATAGTCGGAAAGACTTCGGGGATCATCATGTTTCATGTTTGAAAACCATGCATTTAGAAACCAAAAGTAGCTCTCTTTATATTTATATATCAAATGATTTTTCACCATATCAGACACAATTGTTATTATCACATGACATAAACATTATATTATAGAAGAGGCTTCCGACCTACAGGATTGTACTGATTTTCATCTACACAATCCTAAAACTTTGTTAGCGCATAAGTCCATAAGATATCATGGTCCGGACATTTGGAATGCACTCCCTGCATGACATATTAAACAATGTACATCTCTTTATTCATTTAAAGCTACTCTTAAAAAACACATTATCTCACAGTATAATATATAAAGCTAAAAAATAAAATGTTATTTATAAAACTTAAGAAATCAAATTAAATTTTGGTCTCAAATTTCATAGCACCGATGATGATCCAACATTTTGGAGCCTCATGAAAATGAGATTCACATGCTAATTCTATAATTATTTATATTGAATTGAACTGTTAATATCCATATTTAATTGAAGTATATATTATTTGAGTATCATGGCCCATCTTTTTATGTTGTATTACTTAGCCAATATTTCACAATTTATTGTATTTTAGCTCGGTTGACCGTCTGCTCAAGCTTTTGCTTATAACGGCGACCTTCTGCTTTCTTTCTTTGTACACGCAATGGCCCAGCGTATAAACTCTTACGTATACATATTTTTGTTCTATATTTTGTATACTGTTTGCATACCTTATGTTCTATATTATTATCCATGTTGTAACTGATTTGTTTATTGATTGCAGAAAATAAAGTCTTTGAAATGAAATGAAAGGATGGTACGCGTAACTCAATTTAGCAAAATGGTGACTTAACGCCCTTCTTACTCTCACGATCACCCGACGTATAACTTTGATTTTATGAGTGATATATACATCAGCTAGGTGGGCAATTCATTATATCAGTGTAATATGGTCCATTCTTGCTGTTGAAATGTATTATATGTGCAAGGCTCCGTTGCAGAAAGAGATGCAATCGATTGTATAAAGTTGCAATTCACTAACTCATTGCACTGACTTTGTTCACGGTTATGACTATCCAGTGGATAGCTGTGAAACATTCGAACACTTCAATCGTAAATATCATTTTAACGAAAGGGAAATTTGAAAAACCAAAACCTGTCCCATGCTTCTATTGTTAATACGAATACGATAAGGTATGAGGGAACCGCTGGCGTTCCAAGTAAGTTTTGAGGATTTTGACAATGTTACTAGATCCTTTTAATTTTGTATAATATCACGTTATAGTGCCCATTCATTTGGCAGGGTTAGTGGGCCAATGCATTAATGGTAAGTTGATATATACTTGACACCGTGAATAACACATTAAGTGATCGAAACAAAAGCCGATTATCAAGAAATTAGTGTATAAACATTATTATTATTATTATAAAACAATCTTACTGAGAAATTCTAAAGTTGTTTGATGTGAAGTGGGCTTCTTAATATCTAATTTAAAGATATACTGACCAGCTATGGCAAGCCAAACTTCAAAAGTTGCGAAATTACTGTCTTGTATGAAAGAATAAAACATTTAATTAAAAGCTAGTTTGAGAATTAGATAAAGACTTGATAATACCTTATAATGGGATTATATTGATTGTTATGATAAATGGTCGCTGCGACCATTTAATTATACTAGCATTTGCAGACCCTATACTGCACTTCGTGTTTGTTCTGAAAGGGATCTAGTAACTGAGTTGACATGTGCAAAAAGTGATGAGTGGTTGATACAATGTATATTTGATGTATATCTACTATGTCCACACGGTGTTGTGTGAACATTCAAGTTAAATAGACCTTATATGGCCGAGTAATGAGCAAAACTGCAAAGTGATACAGTATTCACTAACTCATTGCACTCACTGTGTACACGGATTTATGATCAAGTGGATAATTTAACATCTGAACACTTCAATCGTAAATATCTTTTTAACGAAAGGGAAATTTGAAAAACCGAAACCTGTCCCATGCTTTTATTGTTAATACGAATACAGCAAGGTATGAGGGAACTGCTAGAATTCCAATTGGATTTTGAAGATTTGGATAATGTTACTAAGTCCCTTTAATGTTCATAAACCAAATTTTAACTGTATTTTGGTTAAGCACAATCGAAGTGTCAATCAGATTTGTGATGAAACAGGTCCATTTCTTTTATCTTGGTAATTGGATAAGAACAAATGTAAATGATAGATAGATTCCTTGCAGCTCCCTGATCGACCCCGACCTGTACGCCTATATTCGCCACCCCCCCCCCCCCCCCCCGAAGAAAAGAATGATTAAAAAAACAAATAATTTAGAGGTTAGTGTTTATTATTGATGTAACATTATAATCATCCCTGAATAAAATAAACGCGCATGAAATTAATATAATTAATAATATTTTCATAGCTTACCCGTGTGCACGGACATAGAGCCAAGGTAGTAAACATATTATTTATCGTACCAAAATGGGCTTATAAATCAAGAAAGATTCATGTAGACGTAAAAACATAAAAACGCGTGATTTATGAAACTATAAAACGTATCATTCTTCTTTATTCTCATCAGAACTATATATTATAGTTATCTCCCATTTGGGATCTGTGCATCGCCGTGCGAGTATATTTTTTCATTTGTCGGCGGGGGCTGACTGAGGCATTTTGCCCGATACAAATATTATCAGTCCTGGTTTTTTTTTTTTTTCAGTTGCAAGCGAAATGAAAATGCGGTCTTTCCCTGCCGGAAAGAACACACCCATCCACAGTGTGAACACACTGTGTTTCACAGTGTGGACCACAATGTTAAATTCAGTATGAAAGCCAACTGACACTGTGAACACACTGTGAACACACTGTGAAATTGCTGAGATACACAGTGTGAGCATACTTTTTTGCACACTGTATATAAACGCAGGCAATTTCACAATGTGGCGATAGTGCCCTCACAGTGTGTTCACAGTGTGATTTTGTTTTTACACTGTATAAACGCTCGAATTTAGCATTGTGGTCCACACTGTGTTCACACTGTGGATGAGTGTGTTCTTTCTGGCAGGGTTCCCATCTGCCTGATCGAAAATTAAATATTAAACTTTGCTTGAAAATAGATGACATTGTCAGAAATTGGATACTTTCTCACAGAAAATTCATGAAGATAAATTGGAAATAAAGTGTTTTTGCCCGACGAGTACTGCAATATATCGTATCATATTTGATTATATATGAACCTCTCTGGGTTTGTATTGGTGGGTAGACGAAGAAATTAGCCTCTGCGTCTGGTTCCACTATGACTTCCATATAGAGCTTAGTTCCAAAAGGCGTTAAATCCACTTTCCATGAAGATGAGGTAACGGTATCGGTACATAATATTAATAAGCTACGTAGCTATCTGGAAATCAAAATTTTAGTACAAATCATAATTAAAGGGATAGTTGAGTTTTTTTTTTTGTGAGGTAATGAAAAACTGAGTGTAAAATTTGAAAGAGCATAATATTTCAATAATAAAATCATCTTTGTTTGATCAAAATCGGTTCAGAGACGGCTGAAATATCCATAAATATAACAATTTGTAATAAACCTGGGGCCCCAGGTTTATTAGAGAATTTTGAACCAGCCGTTAAAAATTTTTAAAAATGCTTCCTCTTTTCGAAAAGTTACAAAATAGCTATTTAAATAGTTGTTGGTTATTTCTCTATCTAATTTTTATTTCAACAACGCATCACATGCACAATATTTTATTCAAAATAGTTGAAACCGATGAGTGTTTAGAGAGCGCCCTCTTACGTTTTAACAGCTCTTTTTGAATGATAACATGATCTTTACTACGTCATTTGTAAGTTTGTGTTCCTTTCTAGTTATAACTATTAGTTTGTAATGTAATGATGCAGGTTTTGGTTACTAAAATTCAGTTTCACCAAAACTGTACTCTCCTTACCAGAACTCAACTATCCCTTTAAAATTAGAATTTATAACCTTCCATTTTTATTTGTCTATAGGCTTGTGTACAAATTTGAAGGAAAAAATGTATTTAACGCCTTTTGGAATTAAGCTCTTTATTAAAAAAAAAACCCAATTGGTGGTCGTGGCTGGAGGGTGGGGATAGGGGGGTTCTGACTTGTAAACCTATGGATCAGTGATTTTCTCCTTCATCCCTTTTCTCCATTTCAGTTCTCCATGCTACCCCGAGGATGAATAGTGCGATGCTTATCATGCGTAGGGATGCACATCTCGGTTCGCCACTTTTAAAGGGATCTAGTAACATTACCCAAATCCTAAAAACTTATTTGGAACTCTAGCGGTTCTGTCACACCTTGTTGTATTCGTATCAACAAAAGAAGCATGGGACCAGTTTCTTTTTTTTTCAAATGTCCCTTTCGTTAAAAAGATATTTACGATTGAAGTGTTCAGATTTTCAACTATCCACTGGATACTCATAACCGTGTTCAAAGTCAGTGCAATGAATAAAGATTATTACCCTCCTTTTTCGCTCATTTCTCGGCCGTACATATGCACCCATTTAACGCGAAATTTTCACACATTACTCAGTGGACATAATCAGATTAAAACAATACACATTTTATCAACCATTCATTCCTTTTTGCACATGTCAACAATGTTACTAGATCCCTTTAAAGGGATTTAGTAACTCTGTTGACATGTGCCAAAATTGGCAAAGGCTTAATTAAATGTGTATTTCTGGGATTTGATATGTCCACCAATTGATGTGTGAAAATGCCATGGTAAATGAATGTCATATGATCGAGTAATGACCGAAAAAGTGATATTCGCTCACTCATTGCGCTGACTTTGTACACAGTCGGTTTTAATTATCCACTCGATAAAAACAAATTTGAACACTTCAATCATGCATAACCTGATACCTTTATAACGGAAGAGAAACATGTTATATGCTTTATATGCGAGAACCGCTAGAGTTCCAAGTAAGTTTTGAGGAATGTTGACAGTGTATAAGCATGATAAGTCCCGGCCTATAAGCTCGTTTGTGCGAATCAATTACACTGAGCCAGGGTGTATTTCGCACCGTGCACAAGGCGGTCGCAAGATGGCACTGCGCATCAGATTTACGAATTCGAACAACTTATTAAAAAGGCAACGCATTGAATCAAAAACTCATCCACACATATCCATCATAATTATACTCATTACATTAATTGAACTGGACGTCTTTAAAGCTGTTTTCTTGACGCATTCATTTATTCAAAGAGAAATACAAAAAAATAATTACAATATGAATTCGTAAGACAACGCAAGACAATAATGATTTCAAGCCCCGATATCATAATTCAAAACAGTATGCTCACAGTGTGTTCGTTCTCATGCAGTGTGTTGATAGTGTGCTCACAGTGTGATGATTTTCGACTTTATGAAAATAATCAAATTTAACACAGTCCACACACCCATGCATATTATGTTTACACTGTGAGTGTGCCTGTATTCACTATGGTATAGGAGAAATATTAACCATGCTATGAAGAGATGCCAACATAATTTTATTAGTCGTATTAGCGATATCAGTTTCAACGTGGTAACAGCATTAATTACTGATTGAGATCCCTGACGTAACACTTTTAAAACAATTAATTTTAACGATTGGTTTCAATCATGAGTTATTAAAGTGCACACATATAGAAATAGTAGACAAAACTGCAAGTTCCTCATCCCCCCAAACAATTAAAATTATTTAGTAAAATTATATAAAATTATTGTCTGCTTAATTATTTGTCTCTGCTTGCTTTGAGCATTAACTGTTGTCATATTGATACATTTTGGGTAAGATATATGGGCGGAAAGAAAACATAGAAAACAATGAAGATTACATTCACGACTGGATCGGATCGATGAGCAATACTTAAAATGTTTCTATACAAACTCTAAGATTAAAAATGTGATCGTAATTATCTTGATAATTTGTTGTCAAAAATGCTGCATAACAATACCATTATAATTGTAAACAGGTGGTAAATGTACGACCTGGAGGGTGATTCACAAATAAATATTTGGTCATTATGACAAATTTGTTAGAATGACAGATTGTTATGTTGGCATGCATTATGAGGACCTTTTGGCCAAAATTTGGCGAAATGTTTGCCAAAATTTGACAAAGTTTGGGCAAAATTTCGGCCAAAATGTCCTTTTAATGCCACCATAAATTTTGTTCATCATGACAAATTTGTCATAATGACAACATATTTCTTTGTGAAACATTATCCCGGTATTCCATTTCCAAAAATGATCAATATTTTGATCAATTTGACCTCCAACAATGTTACAAATATACATCGTGCAATAGTGACATCCTTGTCAATAAAATTGGCTTAATTTGTGATTGTTTGGTTATTCGTAATATCTACACACCAAACTAACTGTATAAGTTAACAAGATGTTGGATTAGCGACATACCATATGCAACTGAATACAAGTAATGGAGAGGGAATGTGTGGGAAACGTTTGGGGAGTTTCTTTTCAGTTGTGAATAAACGTGTCCAGATGGTTTACACATGATTTAATCTATTAGTTTGTCTTCCTTCCAAATATCTGGATTTTCAATACTAGTGTACTCATGGGCCTACGCTGTGAACCATTGAGTGGACCCATAAAGATGCATTACTTGCTTATATACAGTATGAACATAGAATATTTGAGTTTGATCTGTATATCGTATTATGGGGTATATATCATTATTATGATCGTATAGATCGTATAGATCGTATTATAGATCGTATTATGGGGTTTATCACCTGACTTAGTAAATACAGTACATGAGCTGCCAGCCTGCCATGTAATATTTTTGGATATTACATGGCACTGTTACATGGCAATCAGATGATAAAACAGTTGTTAACTTTGCTGTCGGGAAAATCATGGAATGTTCCCCTCGGGATTTAAAATGCTATTTCGTGAAGAAAATAAGTCCCTCGACTACGTCTCGGGACTTATTTACTCTTCCCTCAATAGCATTTAAAATCCCTCGGGAGTGGAACATTCCGTGCTTTTCCCTCCACCACCAGTTAACAACTGTATAATAGATCATTGTAGATTATTACCAAAACAGGTCTTGGCTATATAATTTTCCATTCAAAACGGCAGCTATTAGAATCTAAATCTGATATGCAATGAACATCTGTATAGAGCCATGGACCACGGTAGAACAACATTCATTAATGCACAAGCACTTTCACATCATATCGCGTCAATTGAATTCACAAAAGGAGGTTTATGTAAAAACCTGGTCTAATGTAAAAACTGAAGTGCTGCTTGAAGACAAGTAAACAGAAGAAACTTATATTTGCTAATTTCTAAAGAGCTAAACCTAGCGGCACCAATTACTGAAGATTACCATCTGACAACATGGACCACTTTGGTATCTTTAGGAAATGTGTAGCTTCAGAAAATTATATTTGCTAATTTCTAATGAGCTAATTCTCTAGCGGCACCAACTTAAGGTTACCATCTGACATCATGGACCATTTTGGTGTATTAAGGAAATGTAGCTTCAACATTGTACATGACAGGTATTTTCGAAGAAAATGATACACGTACGGTATACAGCATAACATTAGTGTGGTATCATGAAACCATTCATATTAATTATATTTACAGATCATAAATCGTTAACCATCTATTTTCATAATACTCATGATACAACTATCATTATGCGTATTAATCAACGACGCTTAACAACCAATTAGCAATAAGCAAGTAGCAAAATGATGATCATATAAAAATAACTGTGACAAATATTTAACAGAATCAACCAATCAACTAACCATCAGCGATAATTATGATATTCCACATAATAATTGCAATGTGCAATCACGGTATTAAGTATAAAATCACAACAAAATGGCAATAAATCTGGGCCATATTAATGTATAAATTAAGCCTCCACACTAACTGTTTTCTCTACTGGCCCGTTCGGGCAAGAAAAATCATAAATGTTCATATTTACTTGCCCAAACAGACAATTTACTTGCCCGCTTACTTTTAGATCTACATTCCATTCTCGTAGTTGAAGAGAAATTAAAGTTGCCCGATCGGGTAAGCAAACTAGACCTATATGAAATTTTACTTGCCCGACATCAATTTTTACTTGCCCCGGGCAAGCGGGCAAGTGCTAGTGTCGAGCATAAAACCACACTAGCTTAGTTCCATTCTAAGTCCATTTGATATGATAATGCTAAGCGAGTAACGTCAGGTTACTAACTTTGGTTATCCGGGTAAGCATTTATTACCTATTCAGTTAAAGGGGTAGTTGAGTTTTGGTATAGAGGGCGCTGCACGAAATATTTCTTTTTGTGTATGAGAATTAAAAACTAAGTGTCACAATCACATGTGAAAGAGCATATAATTTTAAATGACGGAATAAACTTTATTTGATCAAAATCGGTTCAGCGACGGCTGAAATATCCATAAATATAACCATTTGTAATTATTGTTGGGTCCCACAATAATTCAATCATTTTGAACCAGCCGTTGAAAAAAAATGCTTACACTTTCAAAAATGTATAAAAGATGTTTTTTTTTAAATAGTTGTTGATGATCTTTCTATTTAAAGGGATAGTTGAGTTCTGGTAAGGAGAGTACAGTTTTAGTGAAACTGAATTTTAGTAACCAAAACCTGCATCATTACATTACAAACTAATAGTTATAACTAGAAAGGAACACAAAATTACAAATGACGTAGTAAAGATCATGTTATCATTCAAAAAGAGCCGTTAAAACGTAAGAGGGCGCTCTCTAAACACTCATCGGTTTCAACCATTTTGAATAAAATATTGTGCATGTGATGCTTTGTTGAAATAGTGATTAGATATAGAAATAACCAACAACTATTTAAATACCTATTTTGTAACTTTTTTGAAAAGAGGAAGCATTTTGTTGAATTTTTAACGGCTGGTTCAAAATTCTCTAATAAACCCGGGGCCCCGGGTTTATTACAAATTGTTATACAGTCAGAATGCAACTCAGCCCGATTCCACTGTATTTATTCATATCGTATTCATAGATTTCCGAACCGCACGCACCAATGAGCAAAGCAGAGGGGTATTATTTTGAGCTTTATGGAACCTTAACATAGTCTTTAATGAATGAATGTGGTATCAAATGTTAGAGGAAGAATCATATTTTATGTCTATCATAGTTAATCAAGTATTAAATCAAATTTTACCAGTGCAATTTGTTGTCAAATATCACCAAAAAATAATAAGTTCAGAGGTGAAAAATAACAGTTTATGCTTCTTGCGTCTCATTGATTTTATAATCATTGTAAAGCATGTTTTATACTCTTTCAGGATACGTAGGTTTTATTTTGTTGCGTTGGATAATCGGGTCAGGAGCCAAGAAAATACCACTCAGGTACAAATTAAGAACAACTAAAATGCGAACGAGCATTCCCATCGGATGGTACGAAGGGGTGTGTTTGAAGCGGGCCAGTGATTGGCCTCATTCAAATAACGCAATACCAGGCTCCCCTCGGAACAACGCGCTGTGCGGGGAAAGAGAAATTCTCTCTCCCCCTCTCTCTTCTTCGCGGGACGTGGAGAATCTGCGTGATGCTGATTCAACCAATCAACGGGCTGGATTGCCGCTGAAAGCCAACAATATGATATTTTATTTTGTCCTTTGCTGGTCTTTGTTGGCTCCTGACCCGATTAAGAAATAAACGGCTTCAAAATTGACATATTTGTAAAGTGTATTAAATTACCTTTCATATGGTATAAATATGAAGGAGACGCAAGTACATTTTGTAAGTTTTCAAGCCGAATGAAAAAGAACTTTCAAAAACGAATTTTGTCAAGTTATTACACTTGATTTTCATCTTTTTGTCGTTGTTGAATTAAGAATATAATTATATGGAAGCAAAGAATGACATATTTTCTACAATGTCATATATCACATTGTACAATTGGTTATTGCAAACTGAAGTTATCGCATTTTTTAAATGATGTATCTCCAGCCGAGTACTATTCGGGTGAGAAAGTTCGATCGTTGGAATCTGAATAAAACGAGCGTTTTAGCCTCATTAAAACATGCTTTGCTCTATGACTGTATATTTATGGATATTTCAGCCGTTTCTGAACCGATTTTGATCAAACAAAGATGATTTTATTGTTTAAATATTATGCTCTTTCAAATTTTACACTCAGTTTTTCATTACCTCACAAACCAATTAAGTAGTCTAGCGCCCTCTCTACCAAAACTCAACTTTCCCTTTAATCATTATCTTAACAAAATATCACATGTATAATTTTGTATGAAAAATGGTTGAAACCAATGCTTTTCTTTAGATAGCGCCCTCTTGTGTTTTAATGGCTCCTTTGGAATGATAATAGGCTTTTTATTTAGTCGTTTGTAATTCTTTATACATTTTGAGCATGATGGAGAAATTACTATTAGTTTGTAATGTTATTAGGCAGGTTTTAGTTACTAAAGTTCAGCCTTACCAACACTGTACTACCCCTTTAACGCCAGTTGGCAACTAAAATAATTTGTTATTGCATGATTGGCCCGTATTCACATAGGAGGTTTGTACAAACCATGGTTCAAACCGAGGTTTACATCTATGGAATGCCAATTGTAAACTGATGGAGAGAGAATGTAAATTCCTTACTTGTTAACGATGTTGATGGTACACATTCTCTCTCCATCAGTTTACAATTGGCATTCCATAGATGTAAACCTCGGTTTGAACCATGGTTTGTACAAACCTCCTTTGTGAATACGGGCCAATGTGTTTAGCTCTATTTAGTACTGTAACAATAAAAAATAGATGTAGAACTGAAACCCTGGTGATTTTCTATTCGATACATGTCATGCATGTCGATTCTGTTTAAGTGGCTCTTTAAAAAAAATACAGATTAAGCACATTGATACCAATTATGGATAAAGGCAGTTTAAAGACGGACAATAGCTTTATTTAGTATTAAGTTTTCGGGAAAATCCATGAACCGCAATGTATCTTATCGTAATTTAGGTTGCAAATGTCAAAGACTCACTCCGGTAATATAATTCTGAAGTACTTTCTTTGGGGTATGGTGAGGCCATACAGAACGACGGCAACCTCTCGCAAAACACATAATAAAATATCGCGTTTTTTGTTTCGTTTTCATAATTCGAATAGTTTTCTAAGTACATGTATAACCATTGAAACATCGCTCCTCGAATTCTGCAGCAACTTCTTCAAGATGTCGTGTTTTAGTTATGTTTTCATCTCATAGTTGTTTCTAAGAATAACCAACCGAAACATTATTCCTCGAATTCTGCAATAGCTTCTTCAAGAGTGGCGAGGGCTTAGGAACGGCGGCGAAGCGGCAGCAGACTACGCACCGGATGACGACCTTGAAGGTCGGGTGCTTGAACGAGTAAATGATGGGGTTGATGCAGGCGTTGAGCATGAGGAGGATGCCGGTAAAGATAGCGAACTGGGCCCCCTCCGGAGACGCCAGGGCGATGCAGTACGGCACGATGCAGACGAAGAAAGAGACGATGACGTAGAAGAGGTTTTTGGTGATCTCGACTTCGCGCCGGCTGATGGCCTTCTTGATTCCCGACGTCTTATTGCCGGCGCTGATGTTGGAGTTGGCGGTGACGTTGACATTGGCGTTGACGACGCACGACCTCGAGGCGGTAATATACGAAGTCGTGCTCGGGAGCGTTTCGGTATGGTCAATGCTTGTCAACTCGTTGTCGACGCCGGCTTCGCCCCCCGCCCCAACGCCCCGTTCCCCGTGAGCGATCATGGCGGTGTGGTGCCGGCGGATGAAGAGGAATATACGGACGTAACAAACCACGATGACGACGAACGATACACCGAAGGTGAGCGCGACCAGGTAGTCATTGATCTCAGCGAGAGGATGTTCCTCCTCCCAGGCGCATATGCGATACGACTCGGAGTAGCCGAGCATCCCGACCCCGACCGCTGGTAAGATAGCGAACAGGATGACGGTGTACAGGTACGCGGAGGATATCATTAGCGCCAGGTTACGGCTTTTGTAGAAGCGTCGGCATGTCGTCCGTGGTCGCGTGATTACGCAGTAGCGGTTGACCGCGATGAGGACGAGGAGGAGGACGCTGGCCCCGAAGCAGACGCTCGTGATGCCGCCGATGGCTGCGCAGAGCGTCGGGTCGATCAGCAACGATTCCTTGGACGATGACAGCAAGGCCATCGTCTGGAAGGGCAGCGTTACGCAGACCAGGAGGTCGGTGACGGCCAGCGCGATCACGAACACGTTCGTCGCCGTCTGCAGCTTCGTCGAAAACACGACCGCGATGACGACGACGGTATTGCCCACAATCCCCAGGATGGCGATGATGTTGAGGAAAACACTCATGATGAGAGCTTCCGTATCCGAGACCCACCGGGGGCCTGACGAACTGACATTCGACATCGGGCTCGTGTCGAGATCGAGTGTGAACATCTCCGATGTCGACATGGTGGATGATATCATTGATGAATCGTTCATCGTAGCTGTGGTCGACATGGTCGTATTTCAACAGTTCAACTCGTGAGTCCTGCACACAATCAACGACAAGTTATGCAATTACAAATGCAGTTACACAATATTAGTTCAGCACACATCCAACATTAACAATTCGCTGATAAGATAATACCATCATCAAGTATACGTCTAGAGGCCTAGGTAAAATGTTTGTTTTTGTTGGCTAGTGTAGGTCTACTATAGCGCACACTGGATTACTGATCTGGCAGCCGAAATACAGCGCTCACTTTTACTATCGTGTGAAAGGTTTAAGAAATAATTATATCAAAGTTATAAAACGACGCAATATATCCACCACATTTTATCTACAGATGTATATGAATTTCCAATCTATATTCCTTCTTTCATCAGAGGTTCCGGAAGAATGAACGAACTTACAGAATAAAAAAAGACAGGATTCTAATCCACATAAAAGTTAGGTTGACACTAGATTTTGCGAGACTTCAGTTACTTTATAATAACAGTTGTGTCATTGTTCGAGTAAAATTGGTTCATTGATCAATGTCAATATTGAATGAGTGTAGAAGATGACAAGTCCGTGGGGAGAGCAGATTTATATAGTAAATGCAGATTGTTTGGTACTAGTATCCCATTCAACCTCCACATGGATTCATAATTACCATGCACAATCAATTTGAGGAACGACTTTCACAGCTGCAGAGTGTGGATCGTTTAGCGAGAGAGAGAGAAGTTTAAAGTTTAACAAAAAAAAACGCGAAATACTTTCATTTATTCCTCAGATGTTTATCATTTCAGTGAGAATGAGAAATGATTTTAAAAAACACGATACTATTTTCATTTATCCCTCAGCTGTGGAAAAATTCAATAATTTATTGCGCGTCCCTCTGTCCGATTATATTCACCAATGGCTCGGGTGTCACGTACACCAAATTTAAGTTATTACACAAATTCACAACTGATTATATATATTTTCGAGTCATCGCAGAATTCATCATTATCAAATTTAGAACGAGTCAGAACATATAACACAGATGTTGTCCTCGGAGTCTTTTAGGCATAATTGCAGAGGTTTTAGTGCCACTAGAACATGAAAATGTGCATGGACAATGGACAATGCTAATTACAATTATAACGATTAACAGGTAGACCAAACTAATCACTTTACTCTTTCGACGCAATCAGATTTCATTCTATCTAGTCAAAATCCATTATGGTGATCCAGAAAATGCAAAATAAACACACAACATGCGGAAGAGTTATACAGATAACCCCTAAAACACCACTGCATTGTTCACGCAATGATATTCCAGAGAAATTTCCCCCTTGTCATAGTAATACTCCGGAGAATAATGGCACATCCGCGATCATTGACGTAAAAGAATACCGATGTTTCACAGAATAGTCATATTTATTCACATTAATATGAGCGTCAATAATAATTATAACCACGGTGATTCACAAAACAAACAACATGGCCATGGTTTGGTGCTTTTTATTTGGTCAACTGTTGCAAATAACCATACAGTAGTACACGTTGCTATTCCGTGTGCATGTCAGCGTTAAAGGACAATGAAATCCAGACAAATTGTTGTATGCACTATAAGACACTAAATATAATGAATAGTCTCTGAAAACTTGAGCTTAATCGGTCAAGAAATAAGAAAATTATGGCTCTTTGAAAAGAGCCATGTATTTCTTCGAGTGACTCAAATTGGCAACGCACTCTGGCAAGGTTGTGGACAACTCCCCATACATTTTGTACACAAAATTTCAGTTTTGTTAAATTTTCTCAAAATTTATGTTTACCCTTCGTTTGAGTTCAACATATGTTTTGTAGAATGCTTTTATACATAACATATCATGAGTTGGGGGAATGGAAAAATGTGACTATGAAGAAAACTGTAAAAATGGGAACATTTGTGTACAAAACATATGGGGAGTTGTCCACACACTTATCAGAGTGCATTGCCAATTTGAGTTCCCCATAGGAATAAATGGACATCTTCAAAGAGCCGTAGTTTTCTTGTTTCTTACCCGATTATGCTCTAACTTTCAGAGATTCTTCTTCTTAATCTCTTCAAGACTATGAAAGCAACATTTTGCTTGGGTTTTATTGCCCTTTAACGTTCGGTGGTATTTTGCTACCGGAACTCTAAATCGGAAGATGCAAGATATATTGTTACCCCGGTTATACTGAGCCAACCTTCATTCAATAAACATGATATCAGAATATCCTAAATAGAGTGTGGTGAATTTACCACGACAAAACGACGGAGTATCATCGATATAGCTAACTCGACCTCGTTCAAAGTATAACCATAAGAGAAAGTCCACCCGAGCGAGTAGAGGTAAATAAAGTGGGATTGTGTGGTTCAGACTTCAGACTGTCACGTTTGCTCTCCCAAGCGCGTAATTATAATAATATTGTTATTAGGTTCACAGTTTCGTTATAATTCCAAGATGAAATATGATGCCACAGTATCATCGCTTGAACCAGGAAAAATACAGCTCCGTCGATAGTTAAATCATTTTTAACATAATACAAATTTTGAAAGTGTAGAAGAGAAAATCCATGTGAAAGACGCGAACCGAAGCTTAGTATAAACGCGAATCGGTTTCTTAATAACGTTGGTGCAGCAGTGATTTCCCCTGACATGCTCGAAGGCAGTATACTACTGCAATTGTATATTTATGATAAGTAATTTATTTACGCACAGATAGTTCGGATTGATCAATCTCATCATCTTTACCAACGCGTAAACTCACTGTAGTTTAATCAAATCTAATTTCCATGGGCGCTCTACATGTCACTGTATATTATATCAAACTGTGATGTCACAGTCCAGTGTAACAGTATATATATTCCAAGTTCCAAATTTCAAATCAATCTTCAAAAGAAGAATAATAACCCGCCCACTGGGCGCGAAATACAGCTAGTAAAAAAAAAAAACACTGCGCGGGTAGACTGCTTTTTTTTTTTTTCTTCTTCAAATAATCCTGAACAAAAGGCTGGAAGGTCAAAATGCTGGTATGCACAGGTCGCCTCGTTCCAAATATAAAGAAATATTTCGTGTCCTGCAGTTATTTGGGTTTGCCAAATCAAATTGACATTTCACTGTATGGAAGTTCGGTTGCCATGGTAACGGCAATAGTTCTAGCACGTACTGAACCGATGTGAACTCGATCCGAGTCAGCTTGATCTATACGTAATGCTAGCACTTTTTGATAAAATCGGTATTATTTCCAGGCTGCACACGAGCTCCTAGAAACAGCATTTCAAATTTACGACGCGGAAGTTCTGTTACGATGACAATTAAGGGCAATTAGTTCAAGACTGGGCCGATGTGGACCCGATTCAGTCAGCTGTAATTACGCAATGCTAACACCTTTTTATTATCAAATCAACTAAATAAATCATAAGTCTCAGGCTGTAGACTTGTGCGTAACTTTCCAACTGTCAATAAACATGTTATTATGGTTGATAACCAACGTTAACGAAATGAACGGTGTGAAAGTTATAGTCAACTCTGGCAACAGCATTTGTCTCCCGAACAACTGAACAGGATGAACTCGAATAGAGGTAGCTGTACTTGTAGTAGCTGTGGATACAGTTTAAATCAGTCAAACCTTCCTTTTCTTCGGATAAAATGCAGAACCTTAAAATAACAGCAAATAGTATTGCCGCAGTGTGACAATAGCTGCAGCCGTCTCAAGTGGAGGAGCCCAAGAACACGAATAAAGGATTTGTTTACGTACAGATTGTGTTGTCTGTTCGCATTATAACAAGCCCGCTTCTTTATCAATTCTACGCCGATGTACTTGTTGTCAATGTAATTACTTACAATAATGTAGGCTATACTCAAGGGGAGAATAACATCTTGTAATATACCTTCACTTAGATAGTGGTGGCGCGCCAGGGGGACATAGGGGCTGGCATGGAGGCATTTGCCCCCCCCACCCCCGCCCCCACCCTCCCACCCTCAGTTGGAGATGTTGCCTCCTGCCGCTGCTATGTTGGTCCTCCGAAGAAAAAAAAAACAGTATGCAGGGGCGTCGATCTGACCGGAAAACACAATACATTGGTGGGGCGAGGCTATTGTTCACAAACAATGCTCGCCCCCCCCCCCCCCCCCAATGTATTGTGTTTTCCGAACAGATCGACGCCCATGCCAGTATGTGTGGCTGGCCAGTAGCTATGGGTCGGGTGGTGGGGGTAAGTGCACCTAAACAAATTTTAGTAACAAAAAAAAACAAATTAAAAAGGGCATAAATAAAGAAATGCAGTGTTCTCTCCCCCCCCCCCCCCCTCCCAACCAGTGGCTCGACCCCCTCCACGAAGTCCGCGCATATTACGCCAATTGTAACTAACCATGAAAAGGTGGGAAAGAATTGCTTCTTACGAGACCTCTAATTATCGACCCCGCCCCCACCCTACGTTCCTTATTGGCTTGACATTGCATAAAGGGAATAAATATACGTAACAACATTATTATCTCAGACGATAGTCATCATGCCCTTGCATGAGAACATTAATTACTCCCTCTCCCTCTCCCTCTCTCTCTCTCTCCCCCCTCTCTTCCCTTTTTACCATAATTACGTGTCTCGCGGACCACATTAAATGAGTATTGATCCAAAGGCACACGGGCGTATACAAGCACAATGTTGCGGAGAGTGGGGGGGGGGGGGGGGGGGGATAAGGGTTCTTTCGAATATCATCCTTCATATTCTCACCTGACAAACAAAATAATTTATGTTACAACCGAACGGTCTTCACTGCTTAGCTGTCCAAAGGTGAAATGAAATTAAGGTTTGATTTGCCTGACAATAAAAGAGTCTTTTGCCCAAATACTTTTGTAAAAAAAAAAAAACACCCCATCTTATATGCCTATTTGGAGAGCCTATACCCATCATGGTTACTGTAATCTCAATGTATTTGGGCAAATAATGGGGTTATGGTTCTTTGGCTGAGGGAGCAACCGGATTTCAAAAAAGATGTAATTTTACAGTTTGTTATCTGTATTCATGTTCCGCTCCTAATTTCTACATGGACGCTTTTCTGGATAAATTTAATATAATCAAGAGGACTGTACTTTGATGGAAGCATCACGCTTCAACGTCTTGATGAGGTCCATTTTGTTCATGCCCTGTGATGGTGTGTATGGCCTAATATAGCAGACTGCATCAAATGAGTATCGACCCGTGGTCAGAATGATTTGGCCCCTTGCGTCCACATGCGATGTCTGATGCCTGGGTTTCTGTAATGTTCTTGAGGTTTTCCTCCTTTTTTCATTACCTACAATGGCCTAGCAATCTACAGCAAACCATTATCGAACCGTGGCCAGATTTTCGTGGCCTCTCGCGTTCACATGTTACGTCAGATACCTGGGCTTTGCCATTTTCGTGGGGTTGTCCTCCATTTTTTGTTACCTACGACGGTCTGGCAGACTACATTAAATGAGTATTGATTCGTGGCCAAATTGACCTTCCATGCACCACAAGCCCACTCTGTCCACACAGCATTGTATGCCTGGGCTTTCTCGTATAATATCAATTATATATAATTTTCTCGACCCCTGCGAAGGTCCACCAAGTTTCATAAATCTAATATCGATTCTTACCCTTATATTTTACTTGGCCTCTTGCGTCCACACAGCATGAGGTATGTCTGAGCTCTGATCATGATCATCATAGTCTTCCTCATTGTACAAGTGTCTCTTGTAGACCACGTCGCATTCACACCGATCTGTTGGCATATCTTGACTTGTGCACTTTTAAATACATGACATATGATGATGTGACTAGCCCAGACTCCGCGCATTTAAACCCTTTCCACTCCAGGCTTATAATTATAAGACATGATACATGATTATCCAGCCGTAATTTTCATTTTTTTATCACTTGTAATCTGTTTTTTTAATCTAGAATATTACTGCTCATTTATGTGTTTTTGATCTTCCCGTATTGTTTGTATTGATTTCTTTTACAACGAAAAAAACAAACAAAAACAAGTGTGAATATTAGCCTGTAATACAACTTATACCAGCAAGATTAAATGTGTATTATCTTATAATTGTATTTCTATTACATTAGTAGGTAGATCATATGAATCAGAATCTCGTACTTAGTGTGCACACAAGGTCTGGTTTTAATATTACCAGACCAGAGAGTGGGTTAATTACTTCGCTCTATATACATTAATTGATATTTCATTAAAAACGGACGCACCTACCAGGTCACGAAATGATGGCGCTATCTTACATTGTTACATATTAATATAAAGCTGTCACGCGAAAGGTTCAAACATTTAAAGTGCCATTCAGGTATGTGCAGAGTCTCTCTGATCATATGTACAATTTTCTCACCAGAT
>JBAMJV010004455.1:0-62009 GCA_037951105.1 Echinarachnius parma
AGTCTGGAAATGATAGTAAAGTTTTGGTTTAGAGGGTGCTTCGAAATGATTTATGTGTGAGGTTATGAAAATCTGAGTGTATTTTTTAAAAGGCATGTGATTTTTATTTAAAGACAATATAAACTTTGTTTGATCAACTCGTTTCAGAAAAAGCTGAAATATTCATAAAATATGTCCGAAAGGAATCAATGTTGGGCTCACATTGATTCGATATTTGAATAAATATGCATAAAGCCTACAATTGTCGAAATATAACAATGTGTTTTTAAATTATTTTGAATGATTCTATCTATTGAATCAAATTTCTTTACCAAACATCACATCACAATTTTGTTTAAGAAACTTTCAAAGTTTCTTATACAAAATTCATGCGTCTAGAGGATGCCTATTTTTTTGTTAACGGCTGCTTTTTTTAATGAAAATAGCCGCAAATATTCAGTTGGATTATATGCCAATTAAATGAAAACGCAGCTTGTATGACTCTAACACTGGACTGGTGATAATCATTTTCAAGCATGGATTCCAACAATAATTGTGTGAATTGTGATTATGTGCCGTGTTGGCTGGATATTATTTTCAGCTCTTGATAAATTAAGCCAAAACCTTCTTGCTTCTTAAAACTTATGGGAGTTATGTTATTCCATGTTCCATTATGCAAAGTGTTCAAATAAATAATGAATAAATAAATGATTAAATAAATTCATACATACATACATACATACATAAATAAAATTAATGTGTTAATAATCAATCAATAGATACAACGGTTTTATTCAACAATACACACACATATATACGCAACCGCATCCATATGATAAGACGCTCGCGTCCACCAATCAATACCGATCGAGAAACCATCTGAAAAAGAGAATCTAATTAACAGTCCACAAGCATCTTAAACATCGAAGAAAAATACACCATAGTTACTAACCGTACACGCAAGTCGCTCACAAGTACCATGTCCAATCACACACAAACGGTACCATTTAATTTATAAATTAAATTTGAACATTATCTGGAAATCTTTGCTGTTTGGGTTATGGTCGCAACAGAAGCATGAAACAATAATTATTTTGATTTTTCAAATGCCTCCCTTTTATATAGATATTTATGACTGAATTGAAAAAGGTTCCGGAACGCCTTCCTAACGCCTTTTTACTAGGTAAACAATCATATTTTCTATAAAAAACGTTCATCAATCATTAAGAAGGATCTTCAGATGATATTTGTATACACTGTATGATTGAAGTTTCAAATATCACCTTTGGAAAAATCGTATCAAATTAATGGAACACGGTTACGAAAATCACACACACACAGTCATCAGCGTTTGTACACTTTCAATGCACAATGTACCATTCTAGCAACAATACCTTTTTTTGGAACGTTTTATTCCTCCCAATAAATGAAAATACGGTATCAAATTGAAATATGAATTGGTATATTAGTACAATAATCAATTCCTTACGTATACATTTATGTGTACATTAAATTGATCATGTCCATCATTTTGAAATTGTGTAATATTATTATAATATATTGCTCATGAACTTAATCAAATAATGGTTCTATGTTCCCTAATATATAGTTTCAATTATATAGCAAAACCCTGACTATCAGTTTCCAAGGGGCCCCATTTCCATTATCCACTCCTCTGGAATTGCAGTTGATACCATAAATCTAAAATAATGCCCGAATCCCTAAAATACGGATATGGGTTTCAATTCATTAATAATTATAAATACTAAATACTTGACTCATTTCTTTACAATAGATCAAAGACTTGTGCCTTATTAACAAATTATAATATGATTCATCTTATTCCCTTCAAATTCCTATATTTATCAATTTCCTGCCATATAAAAATCGTAATAAACTAGTGGCATATACTTTCAATTCTTCATACTCGTAATATTGTATTAATATCAGCGCAAACATAATTATTCACCCCCCCCCCCCCCCCCCAAAAAAAAAAAAATAAAAAAAAAAAATCGGGGTCCGCTCGCTAGTCATAAAGACCGCTAGTCATAAGGACCACTAATCATAAGGACCGCTATTCATAAGGACCGCTATTCATAATTTGAGAAGAGGGTCATTATACATAAGGGTCATTATTCATTAAGACCGCTATTCATAATCCAAGAAGAGGGTCGCTATTCATAATATGAGAAGAGGGTCGCTAATCATAATACAAAATCGGGGTCTTTATTCATAGGGATCCCTATTCATAATACGAGAAGAGGGTCGCTATTCATAATACGAGAGTAGGACCGCTACTCATAATACGAAATGGGGGTCGCTAGTCATAATACGAGAAGAGGGTCGCTAGTCATAATATGGAATGAGGGTCGCTATTCATAATACGAGAAGAGGGTCGCTAGTCATAATACGAGAAGAGGACCGCTACTCATAATACGGAATGAGGACCGCTAGTCATAATACGAGAAGAGGGTCGCTATTCATAATACGGAATGAGAGTCGCTATTTATAATACGCTAAGAGGGTCGCTAGTCATAATACGAGAAGAGGACCGCTACTCATAATACGAGAAGAGGACCGCTACTCATAATAGGGTGCTTATGATCCTGGACCGTAAACACCATGAACACGGTCGACCGTAAAATACGAGTGGGCATCTGTTCTGCGCATGTATGACGTAATGCCTTATATTCGACTAATTTTTGGTGAACAGTTTTCCAGCGATGTATGGTCGGGTCACCTATTACAAACTAATAGCTATAACTCCACCATGCTCGAAAGGTATACAAAATTACAAATAACTCAGTAAAATGCCTGTTATCATTCAAAAAGAGCCTTAAAAACACAAGAAAACGCTCTCTACAAAAAGTCTTGGTTTCAACCATTTTTCATTCAAAATTATGCATGTGATGATTTGTTGAAATAATGATTAAAAAGAGAGTTCATCTACAACAATTTATATACCGCTTTTGAACAATTTTGAAAAAGCATTTTTTTAATTTTTTTTTTTAATCATCTGATATATTTATCAATATTTAAGTAATTTCTTAACCGATTTTGACCAAATAAAGTTTATTCTGACATTAAAACTGCATGTTCTTTAAAATTCGACAATCACTTTTTCATTACCTCACAAGAAAAATGTTGTTCTGCAGCGCCCTCTCTACCAAAACTGAACTATCCCTTTTACAAACATGGTGCACCTGCCTAGGAAAGCAGTTAAATACTGTAGTCTGTTTTGTGTCAGGCTTTGAAGAAAAATGAGAGAGGTAATCCGCTTCGAATACAAATATAAAGGCGTGCTTTTAAGTAACCCAACCTTGTTATATTGTTATTACTCAAAACATTTTAAATGCCACTTTCATGATAAAATTGATCAGCTTATGAAACATTTGCAGGACATGATAATGTACAGCAAAATCATTGATCTTCTTACTGCCATTTGCATATAAATTTGTTTTATATGAAGTTGTTTCAACCACCGTTCTTCATTAGTTGATGTTGAATATTTGCCTGTGGATGGATAAATTATGGCGGCACCAGGAGGCTGAGATAAATGGTTAAACGTGATGCATGTGTGTGCGTGAGTGTGTGTGTGCGTGTGCATTTGTGGGTTGTTTGTGTTTGTATGTTCTTATGATCAGGAGAGAAATAAAGCACGTCTACTACTTTCTGTGTTTAACTTGCAACTGCCTTTTTATTGAACAACAACATACACGGTGCCACATGGCGGATAAATATAACGAATTCCTGGTAACCGCGCGAACGCGCGGTCACTAGGTCGTGGGAAACTAACTAAGAATGGAACATGATAACATTAATTTGGTTTTGCAAATACAATATTTGTGTGTGTGTGTGTGTGTTTGTGTTTCTCTTTTTATGAAAATTAATTCAAAGTAACCCGATATTATAAGAAAAACACAGCCGATGATAATAGATGGGATGCGCGACTTATACGGATCACTGTTATTGGAATAAATGAAATAATGACACAATTATAATCATTACATTATGACTAGCGCCCTTCACTCCATATAATGACTAGCGATTCTCATTCCATATTTTGAGTAGCGATCCTGTTATCATAATGACTAGCGACCCTCATTCCATATTATGTGTGAGTAGCGGTCCTCTTCTCGTATTATGACTACCGACCCTCATTCCGTAGTATGAATAGCGACCCTCTTCTCACATTATGATTAGCGATCCTCATTCCATATTATGACTAGCGACCCTCTTCTCACATTATGACTAGCGACTCTCACTCAATATTATGACTAGCAACCCGCATTCCATATTTTGAGTAGCGATCCTGTTCTCATATTATGACTAGCGACCCTATATCATTCCGTATTATGAGTAGCGGTCCTCTTCTCATATTATGACTAGCGACCCTCTTCTCGTATTATGACTAGCGGTCCTCAATCCGTATTATATGAGTAGCGGTCCTCTTATCGTATTATGACTAGCGACCCTCTTCTCGTATTATGAATAGCGACCCTCATTCCATATTATGACTAGCGACCCTCTTCTCGTATTATGACTAGCGACCCTCATTCCGTATTATGAGAAGCGGTCCTCTTCTCGTATTATGACTAGCGACCCTCATTCCGTATTATATGAATAGCGACCCTCTTCTCGTATTATGACTAGCGGTCCTCATTCCGAATTATGAGTAGCGGTCCTCTTCTCGTATTATGACTAGCGACCCTCTTCTCGTATTATGAAAAGCGACCCTCATTCCGTATTATGAATTATAGCGACCCTCTTCTCGTATTATGATAATTGCATGCGACCCTCATTCCGTATTATGAGCAGCGGTCCTCTTCTCGTATTATGAGTAGCGGTCCTCTTCTCGTATTATGACTAGCGACCCTCATTCAATATTATGTATAGCGACCCTCTTTTCGTATTATGAATAGCGGTCCTTATGAGTAGTGACCCCCAATATAAATTATGAGTAGCGCCCCTTCTTCATGTTTATGAACAGATGAATAGCGACCCCGATTTTGTATTATGAATAGCGGTCCTAATGAGTAATGACCCTCAATGTGAATTATGAATAGCGACCCTCATCTCACATTATGAATAACGGTCCTTATGAATAACGGTCCTTATGCCTTTATGAATAGCGACCCCCTTTTCCTATTATAAATAGCGGTCCTTCACGTACAGGAAGTTACACGTTATGAATAGCGGTCCTTATGACTAGCGGTCCTTATAACTAGCGAGGTTACCCCACCAAATCTATACGCAGAATTATCAAAATAAATTTTCCAACCAGACTGATCGTTTCCATCAATCAACCCAATGAGTTTTCACAAATGGATCATGGCTTATCATTTTGAGCCCCTGAGCCCACTGAACTCATACTTTCTGTTTAGCTTACAAAATATAGATAAAATATTACACGCACAAGTAAAAGGAGGATGCAAAGTGTGTTATTAAAACAAAACACAACCAATATCATGTTCATTATCCAGCCCACATCAATATCATAATAATTATTATGATAATAATAATAATAATACATTCGATTTTTACAGTGCATAATTATAATTAATTAGAAATACTGTATGCACTTTACAATAGTTCGAAATTATCATTATACAGATTTACAAACTGCAAACATAAATAATAATCAAAATCAATATAAAAAGAAGAGCACAAATGAAAGTATCAGTCGTAATCAATATCATGTCCAAATAACAAATGAAAATGTGCAATACAATCACTCGGATGCGGGGGAAGCACGCGCATCATGACTTGCATGCATAATTATATTATTAATACAATTTGAACATGATGTACAGTATGTGGAATTGTGTATTAATATTTAATAGACGATTCCAGAAAAATGCATGCAGGGTATTGTGAGCAAAATAACAATTAAAGGGCAATGAAACTATGGCTTTCGGTTATTATTATCGCTTAGAGCGTGAACAGACATTTGATTTGATACATAACTTGGCAATTTTGGCCTCCTCGATCCCATGAAATCCTTACATTTTACTCATTCTTACGGCGGCAAAAGATGATGGGAGCGGCCATGTTCTTGCAATTACCCGACATGCTTTGCAAACTCTGACGTATGTGCTTAGGGCCGAACAAAAAGCTTTTCACTGATTTGAAAGCATCTACAAGAATTCAGACAATGGTTTGAATTGGTGCTATTGAAATGCATTAGTGCATACCATTGACCGTAGTCCGCACAAAACTAATAATGGCGGCCTCCAGTGTTTGCGTGAATAGTGGTATACCCGATAGAGTTTTCACATATTTCTTCATGTTCTTGTAATTACCCGACATGCTTTGCAAACTCTGACGTATGTGCTTAGGGCCGAATAAAAAGCTTTTCACTGATTTGAAAGCATTTGAAAAATGAGAGAGGTAATCCGCTTCGAATACAAATATAAAGACGTGCTTTTAAGTAACCCAACCTTGTTATATTGTTATTACTCAAAACATTTTAAATGCCACTTTCATGATAAAATTGATCAGCTTATGAAACATTTGCAGGACATGATAATGTACAGCAAAATCATTGATCTTCTTACTGCCATTTGCATATAAATTTGTTTTATATGAAGTTGTTTCAACCACCGTTCTTCATTAGTTGATGTTGAATATTTGCCTGTGGATGGATACATTATGGCGGCACGAGGAGGCTGAGAAAAAATGGTTAAACGTGATGCATGTGTGTTCGTGAGTGTGTGTGTGCGTGTGCATTTGTGGGTTGTGTGTGTTTGTATGTTCTTATGATCAGGAGAGAAATAAAGCACGTCTACTTTTTTCTGTGTTTAACTTGCAACTGCCTTTTTATTGAACAACAACATACACGGTGCCACATGGCGGATAAATATAACTAATTCCTGGTAACCGCGCGAACGCGCGGTCACTAGGTCGTGGGAAACTAACTAAGAATGGAACATGATAACATTAATTTGGTTTTGCAAATACAATATTTGTGTGTGTGTGTGTGTTTGTGTTTCTCTTTTTATGAAAATTAATTCAAAGTAACCCGATATTATAAGAAAAACACAGCCGATGATAATAGATGGGATGCGCGACTTATATGGATCACTGTAATTGGAATAAATGAAATAATGACACAATTATAATCATTACATTATGACTAGCGCCCTTCACTCCATATTATGACTAGCGACCCTCATTCCATATTTTGAGTAGCGATCCTGTTATCATATTATGACTAGCGACCCTCATTCCGTATTATGTGTGAGTAGCGGTCCTCTTCTCGTATTATGACTACCGGCCCTCATTCCGTAGTATGAATAGCGACCCTCTTCTCACATTATGACTAGCGATCCTAATTCCATATTATGACTAGCGACCCTCACTCAATATTATGACTAGCAACCTGCATTCCATATTTTGAGTAGCGATCCTGTTCTCATATTATGACTAGCGACCCTATATCATTCCGTATTATGAGTAGCGGTCCTCTTCTCATATTATGACTAGCGACCCTCTTCTCGTATTATGAATAGCGACCCGCATTCCATATTATGACTAGCGACCCTCTTCTCGTATTATGACTAGCGACCCTCATTCCGTATTATGAGAAGCGGTCCTCTTCTCGTATTATGACTAGCGGTCCTCAATCCGTATTATATGAGTAGCGGTCCTCTTCTCGTATTATGACTAGCGACCCTCTTCTCGTATTATGAATAGCGACCCGCATTCCATATTATGACTAGCGACCCTCTTCTCGTATTATGACTAGCGACCCTCATTCCGTATTATGAGAAGCGGTCCTCTTCTCGTATTATGACTAGCGACCCTCATTCCGTATTATATGAATAGCGACCCTCTTCTCGTATTATGACTAGCGGTCCTCATTCCGTATTATGAGTAGCGGTCCTCTTCTCGTATTATGACTAGCGACCCTCTTCTCGTATTATGAAAAGCGACCCTCATTCCGTATTATGAATAGCGACCCTCTTCTCGTATTATGATAATTGCGACCCTCATTCCGTATTATGAGCAGCGGTCCTCTTCTCGTATTATGAGTAGCGGTCCTCTTCTCGTATTATGACTAGCGACCCTCATTCAATATTATGTATAGCGACCCTCTTTTCGTATTATGAATAGCGGTCCTTATGAGAAGTGACCCCCCAATATAAATTATGAGTAGCGCCCCTTCTTCATGTTTATGAACAGATAAATAGCGACCCCGATTTTGTATTATGAATAGCGGTCCTTAAGAGTAATGACCCTCAATGTGAATTATGAATAACGGTCCTTATGCCTTTGTGAATAGCGACCCCCTTTTCCTATTATGAATAGCGGTCCTTCACGTACAGGAAGTTACACGTTATGAATAGCGGTCCTTATGACTAGCGGTCCTTATGACTAGCGAGGTTACCCCACCAAATCTATATGCAGAATTATCAAAATAAATTTTCCAACCAGACTGATCGTTTCCATCAATCAACCCAATGAGTTTTCACAAATGGATCATGGCTTATCATTTTGAGCCCCTGAGCCCACTGAACTCATACTTTCCGTTTAGCTTACAAAATATAGATAAACATATTACACGCACAAGTAAAAGGAGGATGCAAAGTGTGTTATTAAAACAAAACACAACCAATATCATGTTCATTATCCAGCCCACATCAATATCATAATAATTATTATGATAATAATAATAATAATAATACATTCGATTTTTACAGTGCATATAATTAATTAGAAATACTGTATGCACTTTACAATGGTTCGAAATTATCATTATACAGATTTACAAACTGCAAACATAAATAATAATCAAAATCAATATAAAAAGAAGAGCACAAATGAAAGTATCAGTCGTAATCAATATCATGCCCAAATAACAAATGAAAATGTGCAATACAATCACTCGGATGCGAGGGAAGCACGCGCATCATGACTTGCATGCATAATTATATTATTAATACAATTTGAACATGATGTACAGTATGTGGAATTGTGTATTAATATTTAATAGACGATTCCAGAAAAATGCATGCAGGGTATTGTGAGCAAAATAACAATTAAAGGGCAATGGAACCATGGCTTTCGGTTATTATTATCGCTTAGAGCGTGAACAGACATTTGATTTGATACATAACTTGGCAATTTTGGCCTCCTCGATCCCATGAAATCCTTACATTTTACTCATTCTTACGGCGGCAAAAGATGATGGGAGCGGCCATGTTCTTGTAATTACCCGACATGCTTTGCAAACTCTGACGTATGTGCTTAGGGCCGAACAAAAAGCTTTTCACTGATTTGAAAGCATCTTCAAGTATTCAGACAATGGTTTGAATTGGTGCTATTGAAATGCATTAGTGCATATCATTGACCGTAGTCCGCACAAACCTAATAATGGCGGCCTCCAGTGTTCGCGTGAATAGTGGTATACCCGATAGAGTTTTCACATATTTCTTCCAAAGCAGAAATCTGAGTCGGAGTAATGTTACATATAATAAACATGCATATTACGACGTATCATGACGTGATTGTGTCGTTAGTTTGTTTTCCACCATCGTGGTAATCAACTCGGTCACATTCTTATCAGTTTATGACAGTTGTATCACTACTGTCAACAATCCCACGCTGTGTTAACTGCCCCCGAGGCCCAGTGCTATCACAGAGATCTGTCCTGGTTCTAAAAAAGGTGCCAACCCTAATACAAATCTACTGGATGCAGGCTTGAGTGCTAACAAAATAACGATAATAAGTTTAGGCCCTCAAAGTGAGGAAATCACGTAATGTAAAGTAGGATAAACTCTATTCTTGAGTTGCATTGCCCTTTAATATAAATGAAAATGATCAAAGAAAATAAGGCTACCACGAGATAAAACAACAACAATGATACCGTGTGCCAGCCCATATTATTGTCACCCCCTGTACAAAACTTGATGTAACATGTTATATTCCACATACTAAGAATCTTGTTCTACGATTGGTCAAAAGTTAATCACGTGATGAAACATAGTTTCGCCCATCATTGATGGGAGAAGAAACGTTCGTTACACTGTGGACTATCTTGGGTAAAAGTGCGTTGCACTTAATACTATCTTCGGTGAAAGTGCGTTGCACTCACTACTATCTTCAACGCGCGCAGCAGGCGACCACCACCGCGGAGTGATGTGGCGCGAATTACAAATTTAATGGTATACGTTGCGTATACGTACCAAGCACTGTACGTATCGTACACCGTTTGCTATGACTCTATTTGCGCGTTTAGAACGTTGACTTTTGAACTGTTTAGTGTTTCATCATCATTAATTACAATTTTCTTGGAGTTCACAAAGTTTCAATTGGAGTTTTCTGACTTGGAGTTGGAGTTCACTTTCATTTTAGACCTAAGTGCTAGCCTATGGAATTTTCATGGAGTGAATTGGAATAGCATTGTTGGTAAGTTCTGGTAACTGTTAGAACTAGGCCTAACACTAAAATCAGTTAGATTGTCTTTCTCGTAGACCTTACCAGTGAAATGTTTCATCACGTGATTAACTTTTGACCAATCGTAGAGCAAGATTCTTAGTATGTGGAATATTTATAAAGAGCAAATAATCACCTTTTAGTTTCAGGAGATGGCAAACTATCAAGCTTCCTCGGCGATCTGAATATATACGCTATCTTTCCTCAGCTTCGCTTCGGAAAGATAACTACATCCAGATCGCCTCGGAAGTGATAGTTTGTCCCATCACCTTCACCAACGGGAATTATTTGCTAACTGTTACCCCTCTGCATATTATAGGTTTTCCCGCTCAATTTTACACTTTTATCAATCGTATTCATTAAGGGTCATTCAAATTCACGCATTGTTGCGTAATCGTTGGTATCGGTCTTTCAAATTCCGAAAAAGTGCAAACGAATTTATGCATACGCATACGCTCTCGTGAATAGACACAAAAGTTCATTTATGGGCATTCAAATTCGCGAATTTGCAGTAGCGCCAGCATTAACTACATGCCATTTTGAATGCCCATTGATGAAAAGGTATGCCCTTTGTGCGAATTCACTTGCTCCTACGTGATTTTGAACGACTATTACGAATTCGAATGCTGCTTTGACACGGCGATCGCAAATCGCGCGAATTCGTTTGCTCCTATTATCAATTGGATTGACACAATCGCGAAATTGAGCGGGAAAAACCTATATTAGGTGATACCTTTGGTGATACTGTTACAAATTTTATGGGGGATGATGTAGATGGTGTTGATGATGATAATGATTAAATTATTATAAAGTTCTTCATTTACTCAGCATTCACAATCAGGTTCAATTTGCAATCAATCATGGTAGCGTGCCTCAGATAATTCAACAATTAAGGAGATAATAATAATTGAAGAATCAAGTTCTGAAATATAATTGACTGAGTTTATTAACAAGTAAATACCACATAAGAGTTGAAATATATGCGGGATTAATACATGTAGCTCTAAACTGCGAACTACGAACTCCCAAACGCGAACTATAACTCTACCCTGGTAAAAGCCGTACTCTCCCTCCCTGGTCAAATCCAAGCTCTATCTAACTACATGCTTACTTCCAACTCCGAGCTCTAACGATAACTGCATGCTTACTTCCAACTCTGAGCGAGAACCCTATCTGTCTTCCTCAGCTCATTTCTCCAGGTATTTATATGATCCAGGGGTGAGCTAGCGTGCCCAATACATCGGGGCTGACCTCGACGTGCATTACAAGTCAGTTACGGACATTTCGTGAACTAGTGAACTACTTTATAACATAGCCTTGTCCTAAAAGGGCCGATCTGAGGACACCTAGTGAACTACTTTACATAGCCCTGTCCCCAGACTAAGGGCAATCACTGATTACTACTCCACTTTCTATAACCTTGTCCTCACAGGTTAGTCTGTACAGAGGTGAATAACAAAATTGGATCATATTTACAAACACTTGCTACAACCTTGTCCTCAGAGGTTAGTCTGTACAAAAGTGACTGGCAAAATTGGATCATTGTTGACAAACACGAACATTAAACTAAAGCGAGGTTGAAGGGGCATAAGGAAATCATATTTACAACTGAGAGTGAATCAGGGACACACAGGGAACGGGTAGGGTCAGTATATGGTCAATGCTCGTAGCAAAGTAAGGCAGGGGGTCAATTTAGCAGACACCCATACATTGCACAACATGACAAGCCTGTATCGAAAGGGGTGACATTTTAAAGGACCTAAAGAATACAACGTACTTTGACACTTATTCCATAGTTGATGACTTGAAACATAGATCTGCCGAAGCAAAATCCATGAAAATAAACACAGTAGTGATTTAAGACTAGTTTTCTGATGCCAAATCTCACTTAGCAGCCAGTTTACGCCCCACCCACATATAGGGTCCGGAATCGGCAGCGTGATCGACATGTGATTGACAATTCATTGGATTACGTCATGACGCGTCATCTACAGAATTTAGTTCATTAGTCCGTTCTTTAGATGACGTCACATTTTGGCGATTTAAAAGGGGCGTTCCCAGGACAATTAGATATTTACTAATTACCCCGAAATTGATTGATTTCATGAGAAATGACTGCCAAATTCTTTTTCTTCGGGAAAAATTACATAGAGAGAGCCGAATTGTGAAAATTAGGCCATCTAGACGCTGTAGTTCCTTTAATGACTAGCATGGGCAACAAGTTGCATACAGCGGTCGAATCGAACCAAACGAATGACCTTGCCGAGGACATAAACCTACTATGCTAGGGGACGTTGAAACACATGTCACGAATTAACATTTTAAAACAAACAATGGGCGATGGTTAAAGAGAGAGGGGATAAGAAGGCGAGGGACCGAAATCCGTAACACTATTACATGACCCAAATATGAATGTGTAACTACACACATAATGATTATCCTATAATATACAAAACTAGAAGGCCGACAAAGTCAGCATACCCACGCCTCCCATTAGCCCTGTTCTACCCCTTCGTCGGCCTCAACCCTGTTTTGCTTACCGATGCATCCTAAAAACATAGTGATCAACCGTTGAACAGAATCCCCCACAACTCCAGGCATAGTAAACTATGCTGACTGGGTATGCCTGCAGGGAGGGCTTGAAAATGCCGACATCTGTCCAATTTATTGGCGATAAATGTAACATAAATCATGAATTCAAACAAAATAAACTATTACAAACAATAACAGATACCTTATCTTCCTGATTCTGCAAACTTTTATGTCCATTTCTCTTGCATAAATATGATTTTAGATCTTTTCATGACAGCTATCTGCCGATTCGCACGTGTTTTTACTAGCTGCCTGTGTAGTATAGATATGCCTAATATTTATGCATTGCAATATGCACAACACATTACATGCGGGTGTGTACTATGTGTAAGTACATCTATTGGCATGGCGTGTGCGCCACGTTGTTTTTTACCCACGCCGATGAAATCGGCAGGGGGTTATGTAAAGGGTTCCGTATGTTTGTTTGTTTGTTTGTTTGTTTGTTTGTTTGTTTGTTTGTTTGTTTGTTTTTTTTTTTTTTGTTTGTTTGTGTACAAGATAACTAGAGAACGGGTGAACGGATTTGCACCAAATTTTCAGGGAATGTTTGGATAGTGACATGGAAGAATCGATTAGATTTTGGTGATGATTGGTTGACCCCTGCAAATTCTGTGGAACCTTGAAGTTTGAGTATGTATTTAATTAGGCATCGTCATTCGGCGTTACATGGCGTGCGCGCATGGGCCATATTTTTGTACACGTAGTTTGCGCGATGTTTGGCTGTGGGCAATGCAACTTCGCTATTGCAAGGGTGGAGGGATATACTATTTTTCCAAATGTAATGCGGTCAAACAGCTGATTGAACCACGTAATATGCATGTGAAGTATACACAAGAGATGCTTGCGATGATTATAGATCCGGTTCGTGTTTTGAATCGAGAAACTCGACCAATTTCAACCTCCGTAAGTCATTTTTTGCCGCATTTTCGCAGTGAACTTTGTTGAAATCTCAAATTTTCGAGCAATCGGAAGTAGGGTGCACTTTGGAAACTTACATTTTTGGATGATTCAGGTGTTTTTATTGTCAATAATTTTGTACACTGCCTCGCCATGGGGCTGCCGCGCCGCAAGCAAGCGGCCTACACCCTGGCCTAGGCATTTTCACCAAATCGTGCCTAAAACGCGCTGGTTAGCCTGCGGTAAGCAAAACAGGGTTGAGGCCGACGAAGGGGTAGAACAGGGCTAATGGGAGGCGTGGGTATGCTGACTTTGTCGGCCTTCTAGTCTTGAAATGATTTGAGACGGGAGAGACGAGGAGAGACTAGTGTGAGAAGGGAGAGGAGAAGAGAGACTGTGTGTGTGTGATAAGTACATTAGTGCGTGTGTGCCATCGCGATCGCACGGAGCACAAATAGAAATGCATAGACGGTAGTGCATTATCGGATTTCCCAAAATCCGTAACATTTCAGCGCCATTCCGTACTCCCGTAATTGTTGTCAATTTTCGTACCAATAAATACATACTCAAACTTCAAGGTTCCACAGAATTTGCAGGGGTCAACCAATCATCACCAAAATCTAATCGATTCTTCCATGTCACTATCCAAACATTCCCTGAAAATTTGGTGCAAATCCGTTCACCCGTTCTCTAGTTATCTTGTACACAAACAAACAAACAAACAAAAAAAAAAAAAAAAAAAAAAACAGACAAACAAACAAACATACGGAACCCTTTACATAACCCCCTGCCGATTTCATCGGCGTGGGTAACTACAAAATAGCCCAATAATCACAGTTGCAAATCGCAACAATACGTATATCATACGTATCACCTATTGATTTCGTCAAGATTTTTATTACCCACGCCGATGAAATCGGCAGGGGGTTATGTAAAGGGTTCCGTATGTTTGTTTGTTTGTCTGTTTTTACCCACGCCGATGAAATCGGCAGGGGGTTATGTAAAGGGTTCCGTATGTTTGTTTGTTTGTTTGTTTGTGTACAAGATAACTAGAGAACGGGTGAACGGATTTGCACCAAATTTTCAGGGAATGTTTGGATAGTGACATGGAAGAATCGATTAGATTTTGGTGATGATTGGTTGACCCCTGCAAATTCTGTGGAACCTTGAAGTTTGAGTATGTATTTAATGCACGTGTGTGCCTAAATAATATCTGCACGTTATAGTATGTGCACGTTGTACACAACGTATGGAAGTTCTATGCTCGCTGCCATGATACCCCAATGACACAACAGTGTTTGCTGGCACCAATCAGCGTCGCGCATTTCCGGCGTTGCGCGTGCAATGATCTAGTGTAAACTCTGCGAGCAATCGTACCGCTTAACGTTGCGTCAATTTGAACTCGGAACTCAATCTAGCTTTCATAATTTCTCTTTTATTTAGAAATTCAGCATTGTGGAAGAAATATGGATCATTTTACAACAAACTTCTTATCCTACTCTTTCTTATCGATATGTTTGTATTCAATTTAACTCACATTTATATAAGACATTTAAAAAGGGGTTAAATATGACAAAAAGGCTTTCACGGATGAATTAAAAGCCTATTTTTAAGACGAAATATTGAAAAACCTAGAGTTTTCCCGACAAAGCGAGTGTCATAAATGTAATATTTGGGACCTGTTCTTGATTTCATTGATGGGTGTTACAACTCTTAAATGGTCAGTTTTTAGCTAAATTCCTCAGAAAAATTGTTAGCCGTAAATCTCATGAACAACAAATCATACGGTTCTGCGCGTAAGACCATACCCGAGCGCGTCGGCATCGCTATCCAGCTGCTTACGGCGGTCTGAATAATTTCACGTGCTTTGCCCCTCGTCATTGATTTACCGTCGAACTTTTCGAATAACACGAAATAACAGCTTTTAAAATGAAATAAATTAGATAAAACATCTTACCTGGATTAAATAGTAAATCTGACATCGATTTCACTAGTTTAAATGTAATTTCATAATCAGATAATAAATAAATTACCGAGTTTGTTGCTCATAACTCTGTGACGGCGTGAGTGAGTTCCGCGCACTCATTGGTTTAGATTCATGCTGGAATTTGCGTAACATGTAATGGCGAAGGATAGCCACGCCGATAGACATGGCTAAACTCCCAATGGAGTCGCGCACGAATGTTGCTTCAGCTGCTTTTAGAGTGAATTGTTAATTTTATATCTAGAAAATAAAACAAAATAACGACAAGTTGTTTGTGAATTATTTATAAATACATATCTAATTTTCCTAAAACACATCGTGTATGTCCGTATTTCCTTCCACGGTCGATATAAAGTGCAATAAAAATGCGGCTGTCCGAATTTTTCGAAAATTTGATATTTTTCTCCTAACTTCAGAAAGTTGTAGCTTAAAAACTGACATTTAAGAGTTGCAACTGTCAATATGATGATGAAAATATAAACAAAGAACATTACTTCCATGAAAACCTTATTTATGTAAAAACTCTAGAAATTTGAATATTTAAATTTGAAAATAACCTTGAAATTTGGCTCTTTTTACTTGCATTTTCACCCAATCTTCGCGGCCTACTAAAGTCTTGAACAAAAAAAATTTGTCCATTGATTTGTATATCATTTGAAAGCTGACGATCAGCTGATCGTAGCCGTTTTTGTTAAAACATCTTATAACTATTCTGATTGGATAAAGAATCAGAGAGATGTCTCAGTAAGCCAATAAGACAACTCGACAGAAAAATCAAGAAAAATGTTACGGGAAAGGCCGGTCGCGTACCGTACATGGCAGCGCCCATAGGTTTTCCAGCGTGCACATAAACTATGTTTTTAGGATGCATCGGTAAGCAAAACAGGGTTGAGGCCGACGAAGGGGTAGAACAGGGCTAATGGGAGGCGTGGGTATGCTGACTTTGTCGGCCTTCTAGTTTTTTTTTTTGTTTTGTTTGTTTGTTTGTTTGTGTACAAGATAACTAGAGAACGGGTGAACGGATTTGCACCAAATTTTCAGGGAATGTTTGGATAGTGACATGGAAGAATCGATTAGATTTTGGTGATGATTGGTTGACCCCTGCAAATTCTGTGGAACCTTGAAGTTTGAGTATGTATTTAATGCACGTGTGTGCCTAAATAATATCTGCACGTTATAGGCGCGGTACGGTAACCTCGCTGAATCCAATCGAGCAGCAACTAACAAGTTTAGTCCAGGTGTGCATCGCGATCGCGCGCACGGTACCATATGTTATGGTACGGTACTTTCGATTCCGGGTTAATTAATACGGAACGGAATTGAATTGCAACACGCTGATCTGAACTTTGAAGCGCCAAGAAATTGGTAAGTTTCCGAAAAATACATTTATTTATTTAATAATTATTATTGACCCGACACTAATGTGAAGATGAACAGATGTTCATTTTTACATATTGAATACATCTAGACTGGTTAGAATCAGGAAAATAGGGGAAAATGGATTGATTATACAAAAGTAAAACAGTGTGCAGTCTCATTGTCAATAATTTTGTACACTGCCTCGCCATGGGGCTGCCGCGCCGCAAGCAAGCGGCCTACACCCTGGCCTAGGCATTTTCACTGCAGTTCGCCAGTTGCAGTCGCAAAATAATAATTAATGGCATTAATGCACACATCCTGGCCCAATGACCAGAACAATGGTGATGATCCTCTCAAGTGGACAATTTACATGCAATTTAAACTTATACGCTTAAGATAAACATACAGTTCATACACTCGTTCTGTTCAACGGTTGATCACTATGTTTTAGGATGCATCGGTAAGCAAAACAGGGTTGAGGCCGACGAAGGGGTAGAACAGGGCTAATGGGAGGCGTGGGTATGCTGACTTTGTCGGCCTTCTAGTTTATTTATTTATTCTTCCCGATTTTGTGCGTCGCATATCTCCAGATCAAATAAATCAATTGTCATGAATCTTCACACGATGATAGATCATGATCTAACTTAGATCTGCGAAGCTTTTCAGTGACGCCACATCACTATGTCGTCATCAGGATGCCATTTTGTAAAATATCAATGGTCGTCATATCTCTGTTATGCATCATCAATTTCAAATTTAGTATCAATATTAATCTGTGGCCATATTCATAAAACCCCGATAAGCTAGTTGGTTGATCAAATTACAATTTCAATGTCTGCTAGGCTTAGCTGGTATTCACAAAAGGCCAATAGGCTAAATTCGCTATCGTAGTCAAGGCCCGACCTAGCATAACAACCCATCTGTGTAAATTCCACAAGCATTTGGTATTCCACGACATTGTTAGTTGAAATGCGAACAATAACAACAATAGATCTGCGGTGCGGACTTATTGCATTGAAATCTATTTATGTGGGACCTTCTGTTGGACTTACAACAAAGGCGTGAAGTTGAATGACGACCTAGAACCCAGCTAAATTTTTCCTATTCACAAAGGCCAAATAGGACAAATTTGTAGCGACAACTGGACAAAAATTTAGAGGTACTCCGGTGTACCTCTAAATCGCTAGCAAGTAACAATCTGCCCGGTTGTTGTGTGTATGCGTGTGGCGCGATCGTGAACATGGCAAGGAGAATATTCGAATAAGGGATATTAAAGATTTTTTTATGATATAGCGTGATGTTAGTTCAAAATAGTTCCCCAAGTAACATACTTTTCCGTGTTTGTCCTAGCATCTTTGTACTTCAGCAATAACATCTTTATCAGCTTAAATTACATGTTTTTATCTGGAGAGTAATTTGCCTTTATTTGTCCCTTTTGTGACATATTAGCTTATTTTTGCAGTTCGGATTGATTTCATGTGATTTCAATTCTGTTTTGATGAATCTATCTATACACCGTGTCCCAGAAAAAACGAAACCGGGTTTCATGGCAGAAATTTTCTGTCATAATGAATAATTTGATGATATTGATGATATATATATGCCTGGAAAGCTCTGTGTCTCTTCTTTCATTTGATGTGCAACTTATGGCACATACTTCAAGCATGACTGAATTAGAACAATGGAAAGTGGTGTTACCAATATTCAATTTGCACGCATACATTTGAAGTTTGGGTGAGTTTTAAGAGTTGTAAACGTACTTATTTTTAAAAAGGACAAACACCTCATAAAAGTTCATATTTTTTATCTTTTACATGACACCTCATGCTAAAAAAATAAATGATTTATGCCAGAGAACGAGTACAATGAAAACATGCCTGATTTCTGCCCGAATGAGTGAAAGTTGAGTAAGAAGTCGCTCAGCTTTCCTGACTAGCAGCTGACAATGGACTTTAATACATGAGTGAATTTACACAAACATGTGGATCAGGAAACAGGCTAGATCAGGAAAGTTACTCATTTGGGCTGGAATCAAGCATGTTTTCATTGTATTCGTTCTCTGGCATATATAATTTATTTTTTAATCATGAGGTGTCATATAAAAGATAAAATTATGAATTTTCATGCGGTGTCTGTCCTTTTTCAAAATAAGTACGTTTACTACTCTTAAAACTCTCCCCAAAACCTCACCCAAACTTGCAATTTCTGCGCGCAAATTGAATTTTGGTAACACCACTTTATATCGTTCTAATTCAGTCATGCATGGATTATGTGCCATAAGTTGTATATCAAATAAAAGAAGAGACACATAGCTTTTCAGACATATATATATCATCAAGGAAATTATTCATTATAACATAACATGTGATATCCTGAAGTATATTATTTGATTATGTATCATGCTCTAAATTGTACCATCATCATCTTATCATTCCACTCTTACATTCTGTCATTCTCTCTTACTTTCTGTCATTCTCTCTGTTTACTCATCAACATTCCACAGCTCACACCACTGGCTAGATCCAGTAAACATTGTCCAGACCTTTCCACCCCTGGTCATCAATTACCCTCTCACACACATATACCATTGTTTATATGCATTGGAGAAACCTTGCTATCGAATTAAAGTCACTCCAGTATGTGACCACCAAACTAGCTACTTGTGTCCTGTGTGTTCTCTCAAGCCTGTGTACTGTATATCATATAATAACCTGTAGAATTCAGAGTTATTACACTGGCGACGAAGATTAAATCCGAAATGGCGAAATATGGAAATTTTTCTGGAAGGGAGTGACTGGTGCCAGTACACAGAACGGTTCGGTTTCTTTTGCATCGCGAATGACATTATTTCAGAGGAGGACAAGCAGGCGATGTTTCTTGAGGTGATTGGGCCAGTAGCCTATATTCAACTTCGCAGCCTGGTTTCACCGAAGCAGCCAGGGGACAAGAAATACAAGGAACTGATTACAACTATGACCAGCTTCTACACTCGCACACATGTACAGGATGATGAGGAAGTTGTCGGGGCAAGCGGGTCAGACGCTGTGCCAAACAATGGGGCAGTACTGGAGTCTAAGGAAAAAGCTGGGGCAAGCGAGTCCGACGCTGAGCCAAGCAATACAGTTGTAACTGATGACGAGGTAGTCGATTTGCCTGATTACAAGGAAGTCGATGTGCCAGATGACAAGGAAGGCGATGTGCCAGATGACAAGGTAGTCGATGTGCCTGATGACAAGGTAGTCGATGTGCCCGATGACAAGGAAGTCGATGTGCCAGATGACAAGGAAGGCGATGTGCCGGATGACAAGGTTGTCGATGTGCCTGATGACAAGGTAGTCGATGTGCCCGATGACAAGGAATGCGATGGGGCCGATGATGAGGTAGTCGATGTGCAGGATGATGAGAAAGTCGAGTTGCTGGAAGACGAGGTAGACGAGAAAGTCGTTGTGCCTGATAATGATGTCGACACTATGCCCGAGGTCGAGGTAGACGTTGTTCCCAATGATGAGGCAGACGTTGTGCCCGATGACGAGGGAGATCTTGTTTTGGCCGAGGACGAGGAACATGATGATTACGGCACAGACAATAAATGCTACGAGGCGGATGTCGACCGCGGCCGAGACCATGCTGATCTCGAAGGTGACATCGCCCACGGCGGGGAGCCTGACTGCGACATTGTAGCCGATGACGGCACTGCCGGCGTCGGGGATGGCGGCGGTGACCTGGAGGACGGTGGCGACAAAGTAAACGAGAAAGCAGGGCGAGCAGATGGCCCAGGCGGCCCTGAGGACAGTCTGGACGACGAGCACGAGCTCCTAACTATGCCCAAGCCTGATATCGCAATGGCGATCGGCAGCGGCGACGGGCTGCCTGATGATGGTGCGCTAGCCTGCGCATGTGACGGCGAGATAGGCGCAGACCTCGATGATGCAGTGTATTCAGTCACTGATCCCGACTGCGGCCCAGACGACCGCGGGTACCCCGATGGCGGACGCGACCGCGAGGCAGACGGCGATCACGATGGGAGCGAGCCACGCGAAGACGCGCTGGCTATCCACCACACCGATACGATAACGAGTGACGGAGGCATCGAACTTGCTCGTAGCGATAGTGGACACGAGCCGGAGAGGCCGGCGACGGCGAGCGACGACGGGGACTTCCGCCAACGCAATGACCAGCGCGATCACGACAATTCGCGGGAACATGATGACAAGCGCGACGACGACACTAGCGTCCACAAGCAACAACGAAGCGACCGAGAATATAGCTTCGACCACGACTTGCCACAGAGACTTCACGACCCCGGAGGATCGATTTTGATCGTGCGACGACGATGAACTGTGAACCGGACCAGCACTCAGTGAGTATTGGACTTTGTCAAATAAAAGGAAGGAAAGGAGAGGAGACTTAATGAAAATGGACTTAATATGGACTTGTCGAAGATAGACATTGTTATGATAGACATTTAATTAAAATATATGGACTTGTCGAAGATAGACATTAGTTATTAAGAAAAGAATAGTTTGCTTGTCGAGATGACAAAATAAGAATAACACATGTCACATGAACTTGTTGTAGACTTGATTGATTTTACTTTGCACTCAGAACATTCAGTTGTTTCACATTTATGATTATTTCTATGCTTTGAGCAAGGCGCACTCTTAATTGGATTCTCTAAGAAAAAGAAGGAAATAAGAGGAAGTGATTAATGCTGAACTTAGACTTGTGAAGAAGGACATTGTTAAAAATAAGAATTGCTTGATTACTTTGTTAAATTAATTGTTGAGAAGGATATTGAAACAATAAGAAATGAACTTGAATGGCATTGAGGAAAAAAAAGAAATGAACTTGTTGAGTTGGACAAACAAACAAAATAGGAAAAGATAAAAACACAAAAAAATGGAATATGAATGATGAAACTTGGACTCAGTTCTTTTGTAATTGTACTTCTTGTGAAGTTATTGATGTAAACTGTTAAGTGCAATATTCATTACTTGACTATATTGAATGGTCAATTGCATGGGAAGAACACAATACTTTTTGTTGATACTTTTGGGAAAGTTTGTTAAAGTGTTTTAAGTTGGCAATTGAATTGTTTTGGAACTTTGGAAAAAATATTATGCACGTTTTAAAATTTGCCACATAATTTTAAGTAAAAATCTAAAGGGGGAGGAGTGTGATATCCTGAAGTATATTATTTGATTATGTATCATGCTCTAAATTGTACCATCATCATCTTATCATTCCACTCTTACATTCTGTCATTCTCTCTTACTTTCTGTCATTCTCTCTGTTTACTCATCAACATTCCACAGCTCACACCACTGGCTAGATCCAGTAAACATTGTCCAGACCTTTCCACCCCTGGTCATCAATTACCCTCTCACACACATATACCATTGTTTATATGCATTGGAGAAACCTTGCTATCGAATTAAAGTCACTCCAGTATGTGACCACCAAACTAGCTACTTGTGTCCTGTGTGTTCTCTCAAGCCTGTGTACTGTATATCATATAATAACCTGTAGAATTCAGAGTTATTACATAACATTTCTGCCATGAAACCCGGTTTCGTTTTTTCTGGGACACGGTGTATAATACTATTTAATGCAATTTCGTTTCTGTTTTCACTGCAATTGAATAGTTATGCTATCATATTATAAGCGTGGCGGATCTTGATCGTAATGAGGAGGGAGATGTATTTGGTTTTGCTTATACCCCCGTCACATTAGCTACGCTCTCGCGCCGACCTAGCGCCGCTCCTAATCCCCATTCATAAAATTGGAAGCGTGGGGAGGACGTGGGGAGAGCGTGTTGAGGTCGTGTGGAGAGCGGCGTTCATTGTTCGCTATTGTTTAGATCGTACACTTTTCTCGGCTGCTCTGGCGCCGCTCCCGCGGCGACCAAGTTAAATTAGCAAATTGGCAACGCAGTGGGCAATGAATGGGAAGATTATCTCACATGCGTCAATAGATATCCTTCCATGAATAGCTCGATGAACAAAAGAGCAGGACGTAGCTAGCTCGGCGTTCGCTTTGGACATGTTGAAAAACAAACTTGGGGCTTCGGCGTCCTACTCTTTGTTCAGGGGCTATTGTATGTCCATGCATGGGAGGATATCTTTTCACACAAGTGTCATAATCTTCTCATTCATTCCCAAGTTGAACAAAAGACATTCTTGCAGATCTATTCCAGCACTTCTGCTAGTGGACGCTATAGATTGCGAAGTTTGACACGTTTCAACTATAGGTAAAATGATATCACAATTTAAAATGGCATGTCCGGGCAAAAATAATGTACATTTGGGGGAAACTCAATTTCTGGCTAAAACGTGGCATGGCGGCATACAAATTATATGAGGCTCCAATGAATGGGGACATACGCACACCCTATGTATGCATTATGAACACATATTTCCCGCAAATATATGATTGTTTTGTCCAAAATCTACCACTACTACCACCACTACCACTACTACCACTACTACCACTACTATCACTACTACCACTACTACCACTACTACCACCACTACCACCACTGCCACCACCACCACTACCACTACCACTACCACTACCACTACCACTACTACTACCACTACTACCACTACTACCACCACTACCACCACTACCACCACTACCACCACTGCCACCACTGCCACCACTGCCACCACTGCCACCACCACCACTACCACTACCACTACCACTACTACCACTACTACCACTACCACCACTACTACTACTACCAATGATAGTCAACAATAATAACCCTCCCCATTCCCTCCACCCAACCTCGTGAAACGCACTGAGTGTGTTCAACTACATTCGTACATGGTATTGGATCGCACAGAGCGTGTGCATGGAGATCGTGTTTCCCCTGCGCTTTGAAAAAAATGTTGTTTTTTTTATAAGTACGAGAACGCAGACAGAGCGTAGAGCAAATGACCTCGTCTCATTGTTATGAGCTGTTGTTAAAGATACACCAAGCGTGCACAGTGAATAGCTCGGAAAGCGTGGCCAAAGCGTACGCAGAGCGTGTTCAGGTCGTGGCAAGAGCGGGAACGAGCTACCATTGTGTCATTAATCGCTCGATTTGTCGGCGTTTCCCCTGCGCTTTGGAAAAAATGTTTTTTTTTTTTATAAGTACGAGAACGCAGACAGAGCGTGGCTATAGTGTGACGGCACACTAAATTGGGGTGGCTATGAAAACATGTGCTTACGCGTGATCACTCTCCCCCCCCCCCCCCCCCCCCGCCCCGAAAAAAAACAACATAATTCCTACTCACGGTCATATCTACAGTAACACCCTTAAGGGGGTATCCCACTGAGCGGCGAACGTTTGCGAACGTTTGCGAATATAGCAAATTTGGGATTTCGCCAGGATTCGTTAAAGGTTGCAAAAGGTTCGTTAACGGTTGCAAACGGTCGCAAGAAAATTCGCAAACGGTTCTAATTGTCGCAAACAGTTTTTCTTGTCGCAAAGAAATTTTGAACATGTTCAAAATTTCTTTGCGAATTTATTTTTTCGCAAACAGTTGCAAACGTTCGCAAACGGTTTTAAGACGGTGTCGCTAACGTTCGCCTCTGCCACCCTGATATTTGCCAACATTTGTCAGAAAAGTTGGCGAATGCAAAATTCGCAAACGTTCGTAAGCATTCGCCGCTCAATGGGTCGATTGCATTGAGGAACCATATGGTAATGTAATCGCTAGCATTGGCGAATCAACACGAACGTTAGCGACACCGTCTTACGACCGTTTGCGAACGTTTGCAACTGTTTGCAAAAAAATAAATTCGCAAAGAAATTTTGAACATGTCCAAAATCTCTTTGCGACAAGAAAAACTGTTTGCGACAATTAAAACCGTTTGCGAATTTTCTTGCAACCGTTTGCGACCTTTAACGAACCTTTAGCAACCTTTAACGAATCCTGGCGAAATCCCGAATTCGCTATATTCGCAAACGTTCGCAAACGTTCGACGCTCAGTGGGATACCCCCTTACATTTAGGAATTCCCCTTCCTGTCACAACTGTTTAAAGTGATCCAGGTAAAATGTCAGATATTGCACAAAATGACATTTGAGACTTCAATCCTATATCAATATCATTGTAAAATACAATTGAAAGATTTGTGAAAGTTTGAAGGAAAACGAACACTGTTTACCTAGTGAAAAAAACGAATATTGAGTTCATATTTTATCACCGAATACTGATGGCTTGTCGTAGAATTGCAACAGTTATAACTGGCAGCCTATGACGATATATCCGCACCCGTGTATGTTTACATATGCGGTATACAACATTCCGTCGCTGGGCAATAAAAAGGGCAAAATGGCCGTTATTATCGTCGAATATCGATTTTGTTTTTATTTTATTTTCAGATAGAGTTCTTTAAAACCTATCCGATGATATGTTTAGAATTCCCATATGTGCCCAACTTTTTGAGAAAATCAAAAATATATATCATATGGGCAATACGAAGGACAAAAAGGGATTTGCCCTTTTAGCTGCCCATTATTGCGCCAAGTTGCGCGCATTGCCTGTGCATTATCAATGCGCGTAAAAGGGCAATACGCATTTTGTCCTTTTTCATGCCCAATATCGACGCGATATCGTGCATGTAAAAAGGGCAAATTCAGAAATGCGTAAATAACTCCGTTAAAAAGAACTGAGCGTAGGCCAAATTAAACGACTTGATTGCTTTATAGCCTACATAACTGTTTCACTAAACAAGATTACTGGATTTGGCATTTAAAAAATATTATTGCCCAAAATGTCAAAATGTTGTTTCTTCCAAAAAAGTAAGTATCGTTTTTTGCTATCGATACCGTCAATTTGTCCTTTTAATTGCCCAGCGACGATTCCTGGAATTCCGGCACGTGTTGGATCAAAGTTCTCTAGGTCGGGAATGTTTCCCACGCTCGGACGTATCCAGCTGAAACAAGTGTACATTTTTTGAAAAGCGTTGACAAACGCTTTTCAAATAATGATAACTATCTTCATACTAAAGGGACATTTGAAAAAAATCTAACCCTATTTTATTCTTCTCTTACCATAAGCTAAACAACACGGCAGAAGAGAAACGAGGAAGCTCCAATTATTTTTCGTGGAGTTAGACACTTTACCTGGATCACTTTAACAAGCATTATAGCAAGCTTTTTGTTTTGGACACAAGTTATCGCCCCCCCCCCCCCCCCCCGTTTACCCCAGATAAGACAATTATGTTCTACTACCCCCCCCCCCCCCCCCCCCCTTACTGTATCACGTTGTAGAACACATAACAAACTCAATAAGACGCTTTTATGATTGGAACAATAAGGAACAATTCGTTCGTTCACACGTTCGAATAAACTGCGCTTTTATGCGATGTCAAACATTTGCAACAGATGGAATGTTACCATGACAGCCACGATGAATAAATTAGATCATCAGAGTTGTTTGCTTGTTATCGGTATGGTTAGAAGTGCTTCTTGAATTACGATTTAGCAACCCGCTACGAAGATTTTAAATGGCTATTGTATTACAGGGCTTAGACGCTCGTTGATTGGTCGATATGCTAAGGGCATAGACAGCGTGCAAAATCTACACACATTACTAAAGACATACCCATGCACGTGTGTGTTGAGCACTGGTTTGTGAAAGCAAAGGTGATCACCCAAGTGAGTTTTGTGAGTTCTCCGCTAGTTATCGTCCAAACTGGCATTTTGGCAAGGAGATAAGGCCTAGCTGACAGATAGGCTATCGGGCTTTTATGAATATGGCCACAGGTCAATTGTCATCTTTCTAGCCTATGCGCATGCGCCTACACCTGGAGACGCGCGCGTACGCGTCCGTCAATTGAACAAAAATGTCAAAAAATGTTCAAAACGCCAACCGAGTATTTACTATAATATGTTTCAGACAATGTTAAGCGTTTCAAAAAGGTCCGCGCGTGCGCATCGGCGCGCGCGTATTTGCGCGCTTAACGCAAATGAATAAGAATTTTTTTTTTTTTTCACATGGTTTGCGATCCTGATACATCCCTTAACGCACCTTATCAATTTGAGTCATTGTTAGGCGGTGTCAGACAGAAAAATCCCGACCCATCTGAAATATACTAGTATAATTTAAATCCCGATAGCTCACTTACGTAGGTGTCAGACAGGTGTCAGACAGGCGTAAAAACTACCGGTATTTAACAAATCCATAGAATTATGAATAAACAAACCAACCCGTTTATAACTAGAAGGCCGACTTATCGCGCACAAGTTACGTTTCCAATAAACTTTGTACATGGGCAAGACCTAGAAAGACTTGACCAATCATCATGCTATGAAGTGCGTAGACTATCGCGCCTATTTTCCTGCGCACTGTCAAAGACGCTTAATGGAAAGACCGACCACTGGACAATTTTCTTGTACAAAGTGAATGGGCAATGTTCAATGTTCAATGTTCAATGTTTTATTTCTCATGTCACCCTGTCGTAGGGTATTGAAGAAAATCACATTTAGCACAATATAACAAATATATACAGATATATATACACATATTCAAAACAATATATCACAAAATATAAGAAAACTAACATGTAACATAAAACAAACAGGAAGTAAGTTAATTGCAAATTTAAAATCGATCAAAAATATAAACTTTCGAAAATGTGAAGATCATTGAGATGATAAACTCGGTCTTGTCAAATTTAATTTCCCTATACCTTTACTAAAAGGTGATATTACTTTAAGGGTGAAACCGCTATGCAATGATGACCAAATAAATGAACAGTGATACTGACAAGTTAGCAGGAAACTATTAATAATAATCTAAAGTAAGTTTGTAAAAATGAACTATTCCAGAATCAATATAGTAATATACTTAACTTTCATAATTATGGGGGGTAAATAATCATTATAATATGGTGTGAAGACGATATTTAGCAAACAAAGACAAGTAAATAAAACGCAATCGCAATATTTATAATAATAATAAAGAAGTACAAGAAAGAAAACAAGGTCAATCGCAAGCTATGAATTGACCAAGGAAATTTTACTATCAAGAGAATGCACAACGGCTATTGAAATATCAATGCAGTAGAGAAGAAAAAAAAAAAACAAGAGCAAAAACTATTTACATACAACAAAGGTACTTGTTCAGATCATGCAGTAAACGTGTGCATCAACATATTATAAATGACTATAATACTTTCCAAGTTACCACTATTCGTCAATTTGAAGGATAATCATACATACTACAAATCAGCGTTGTGGCTGCAGACTTTAACTATTTCTTATAGAGTGCCATTATGATACAACACAATTTTGATACATTTGCTAATTCCCTATGATTTACACTATTAAATAACTGACTCATTTTCATTACATTCGGTCTCACTCTATAGTATGACTTTATAAAGGTCTTTCTTTCATTATCTAGTACTGGACATTCAAATAGATAATGAAATTCATCCCCTAATTTGTTATTGTTACAAAGCTCGCATATGCGATCCTTTCTTTCGATTCCATTATATCTTCCAGTTACTACAGGCAATCTGTGATTTCCACATCGGAGCTTTGCTAAAGCAATTCTCAATGAGGGCGGCATTAATATCAAATATGGTTCCATAATTACCTTACTTTTAAAAATTCGGTAATTTAAACAACATGTACTATCGTTAATTTTACAGTGCCAATTTTGAGAATATGTATCACTTAATCTTAGTTTAAGGGCTGATTTCACCCATGAACTACTTACTTTTTCATATTCATACCACAAATTTGACATACCTAATTCATGCAAAACAGTATGTACATATCGAGTCCATTTAGAGGAAAATATATCATTATCTCGCAGGAGTTTCAAAATATTACACACTGTCGTTGAATACTTGACTTCTTTACCAGATATAGTTCTAAACCAATAGTTAACCATTCTTTCTTTTACAACTAATGATACTTCAAACCGACCTAATTCACCCAGTGCCATGCTATTCATCGTACTTTTTCTCAATCTTAACAATTGCTTACAATATTGTGCATGCAAGGCCTCGATCTGCGCAATATTTTCAAAACCCCAGACTTCACTTCCATAAATAAGTACGGGCACCACTATCCGATCAAAAAGTTCTACCTGTATGTCTAAAGGAAGTCTTAACTTCCGAGATTTTATTATCAGACTATACATAGCTCTTTTAGCTTGAGTAATTTGCTTGTTCTGGGCTTTTTTGAACGTATTGTTATAATTAAACACTACGCCCAGGTATGTGTACTCATCAACCACCTCTACTTCTTCTCCGTCAAACATAAACGGTTCATATTTTTTTACTTTTCCTTTAGAAAAAATCACTACTTTCGTTTTACTAACATTAACTTTTAATAACCACAATTTACAATATTCACTAACGGCATCCAATGCTGATTGTAATTCACGTTCATTGGTTGCTAAAACTATCGTATCGTCTGCATATAATAATGAGAAAAGTTTCATAAACACTTCAATTCCATTATTGGACATTGCACTTTTTAGTTTTTTGGGCAACAAATCAATACTGGGATATCTATCTTTAATAAATAATTCAAAATCATTTATGTACAATGCAAAAAGTAAGGGGGATAAATTCTCCCCTTGTCTAACGCCAATGTTGCAACTAAAGTAATCAGATCTTTGAGAATCTTTCACAACACATGATTTCAAATTTGCATACATATTATGAATGACTTTAAATAGTTTTCCTCGAATGTTTTGCTGTAAAAGTTTACACCAAAGTAATGTTCGATCTATCGAGTCGAATGCCTTTTTGTAATCTATAAAGGCACAGTATATTCTTTTTTTGTGAGATAAATACAAATCTAGGATCGAATGAAATACAAATACGTGATCTACAGTCGAATATCCCTCTCTAAAACCCGTTTGTTCCTCACCGATTAAATAATTCTCATTCAAAAATGTACTTAATCTATTATTTATTATTGATGTAAACAATTTCCCAATACAGCTTAAAAGTGTAATTCCACGATAATTGTCAGGGTCGTTCGGCGACCCTTTCTTTTTATAAATTGGGCAAATTAAACCTATAGTCCAATCAGTTGGTATAATTCCAGTGTCCAAAATTATATTAAACAATTTAGTGATTACTCTAATTAGAGATTCATTACTATTCTTTAAACATTCATTTAATATTAAGTCTATGCCACACGCTTTATTATTTTTTAACTTTTTAATCTGACAAACGACTTCTTCGTCACAAATCGGTTTATTAAAATCATAATTGTCGTTTGACACTAAAGCATATCGATCAAAAGAAAAATCTTCCTTTTCATCATATTCATGTAATGTATCTTTTTTATTCAAATCCCTAAAATGGGATTCAAATGCTGAAATACCAATTGTATTTTTTTCCTTTTTATCTTTTACTTTTAAATTTAATATTTTCCAATATTCTTTCGGATCTTTTGATTTTAGAGCACGAAGCTTCTTATGTAAATCCTTAAGATACATATTGCGTTCGTGCTTTAATGTTTTCCTATACAATAACTTCACACTCTCAAACTTTTCCTCATCATCTAGACTACCTTTTGAACGTTTGCAATTTTTCTTAAGTTTCAAAAATTTTGACTTTAATTGTTTACATGTCTCATTAAACCATAATTTATAATCAGGTTTATATACTTTTGTATCGCTTTTCCTTTTCTTTTTACTCGTTTTCTTCACTAAATTTGCTTTAGAAGCTGCCTCAATGTAAACACTTTTTATACACTCTCATAATTTGTCTATTGCTTTTTGATCAGTGTTATTTGCAGCGCGCGATGCCCTCAGTTAATGCGCGCAATTACAGTCCTGACGTCACAATGCAAATTGCACAGGGGGTTCCCCACATATTTATTGTTGCAGTTGTTGTTGTTGCTGCTGGCTTAATGTGAATGACTCTGCTATTTTTAGCCTAGCAACAACACTATTTTCGGAAATAAATCAGCTGACTAAGCGCACCGATTTTATAATGCGCACACATACGCAGTTATCATTGGTCAATTATTCCACAAAGCAGTATCATGTTGGGAAGAACAAAGTCGATTGGTTTGTCGGTGCGTATATTCCAGACAGTGTGCGTGATAATATGCAAATATCCAAATATGCCATTGCCTGTTTATTGTGCACGTTCTAGATCTGTGAATTTAACAATTCTTTATTTAGAAAATGTGAGTGAAAATCTCTAAAAGCTATCGACTATAATTTTTAAATATTTTTACCTATACAAAGACAATATTGAATTAGAAAAGCAATGTGTCCCCCAGGTGTACCCAACTTGGAGATAAGCTGATGTTCAATCGTCATACTAGCCTGAATTTGCCGAGTTTAAGTAAGTACGTTCTGATCCTTACTTTTGTTTAAATTAATACTAACAAAGGGAACATTTGTTCCAAAAAAGCTATCGACTATAATTTTTAAATGTTTTTTCATTAATTTAAATGAACAAGATTCAGTACTGTAGCCAAACCTCTGGGTGTACCCAACTTTCTCTTTAGCTCGATTTGAATCTTCATTCTGTTTGAAGGAACATCGCTGCGCGGCCGCTAGTGATCTGTCTTGTAATTCTACAGTCTTTGGCACTGTCCTAGATTTTATCACGCTTATATGAACAATGGGATCCATGGTGACGTAGGCATATGAACTTGTTTTATTGACCTCGATCCGGTGACGACGCGTATGAACTGCTCTGTGATTGGTTTATGTAGTTCCCAAGTAGCCCATAATGCAACCTGCAGTGGTATGCCTTCCGGTGACCAAAAATCACGTCACTCTGGCAGAGTGACACCAAAGACGCTTAATGGAAAGTCCGACCACTGGACAATTTTCTTGTACAAAGTGAATGGGCAGCGCGCGATGTCCTCAGTTAATGCGCGCAATTACAGTCCTGACGTCACAATGCAAATTGCACAGGGGGTTCCCCACATATTTATTGTTGCAGTTGTTGCTGCTGGCTTAATGTGAATGACTCGGCTATTTTTAGCCTAGCAACAACATTTTTGGAAATAAATCAGCTGACTAAGCGCACCGATTTTATAATGCGCACACATACGCAGTTATCATTGGTCAATTATTCCACAAAGCAGTATCATGTTGGGAAGAACAAAGTCGATTGGTTTGTCGGTGCGTATAATTCCAGACAGTGTGCGTGATAATATGCAAATATCCAAATATGCCATTGCCTGTTTATTGTGCACGTTCGAGATCTGTGAATTTAACAATTCTTTATTTCAAAAATGTTGGTGAAAATCTCTAAAAGCTCGTCGACAATAATTTTTAAATATTTTTACATATACAAAGACAATATTGAACTAGATGTTGAATTCGTCACTTTTGACGAATTAAGGTTATACATCGATTTATTTTGATAAAAGGATGATTCCAAAAATAACTACTCAATCATCATATCAATAATAATAGATTCCCCCCCCCCCCTGAAAAAAGAAGAAAAAAAGAAGAAAAAAGAAAGTTAACAAATATTGCCTTGGATTCGAACCCACGACCCTTTGATCTTGTGTCACAAATTATACCGCGAGACCAACATTAGATCTCTTAACGAAAATGGGAAATCGGGGAAGATACATCAGTGATTGCACACTGCATTTGTCATTGTAACAGTGAATTATTTGACCTTTGAACCTAATTTACATATCCTTAACGCCATTTTCATATTCCGATCTTATCTTATGAAAATTGTTCCTTTCATTATAACCTACATGTGTATATAACCTTCATGTCCACGGCGTACTTGGTTATTCATGCTTGATTTATTTGACCTTTGACGGTAAATATGACGATGAAATATGCATTTTCGCGATTTGGTGTTAACTTATGAAATGTTGGGCTTGCAAGTCCCTATATACATGCGAAGTTTCACATTGGTAGCATAATTCCTTCAGCAGTTATAGGTCGAAAGCATACGTTTTAGCTAACCCTCAATTTTTAACAGATTTGGACTCTCATTTCCAATCAAACAATTCATCAGGATCCAGTGAACAAAACTTAATGGTGTGACTAGGTTGCGAATAGAGCAGGACATCAGCTACAATATATCAAAATTTGGGAGTACACTGATGGAGAATAAGTGAGATATGGTCAAAAGTACACTGTGATCGATTTCAACATTGATTGAAATTGAGTAAAATTCGCATTTTCAACTTTAACCGTCAATACGATGACTTTATAACATATACTCGGCATAAATGAGGTATGAATTCGTATCTACAATTCATAATCTATCCGAATATTAAAAGAAAATTGGGTGTTTGTGGACTTAAAAAAAAGTTATTGCCGAATACAAAAAGGATGTTTTTACCATATTTTGCCATTTTGCATGCGCGCGTAATTTTGACTTTGACGCGCGCGTACTCCGTTATTATGAGTCAACAATGACTCAAATTTATAGGGTGTGTTGAGGGATGTAAAAGGAATGCAAAACATGTGAAAAAAACAACAATTTTTCTATTCATTCGCGTTACGCGCGCAAATACGCGCGCAAATTTGAAACGCTTAAAATTGTCTGAAACATATAGTAAATTACTTGGGTTAGGGTTTTGAGCATTTTTAATTTTTTTTCATTTGACGGACGCGTACGCGCGCGTCTCCGAGTGTAAGCGTATGTGCATGAGCTTAAAAGATGACGATTGACCCGATTAATATTTATGTGAAATTTGAATTGAAATTGATGATGCATGACTATCATCATGTGAAGATTAATAACAATTGATTCATCTGATCTTGAGATATGCGACGCACAGAATTAGGAAGAATAAATAAATAATAAATAAATAAAAATCTTGACGAAATCAATAAGGTTATACATATGTATATGTATAACCTTAATTAGAAAAACAATGTGTCCCCCAGGTGTACTCAACTTGGAGATAAGCTGATGTTCAATCGTCATACTAGCCTGAATTTGCCGAGTTTAAGTAAGTACGTTCTGATCCTTACTTTTGTTTAAACTAATACTAACAAAGGGAACATTTGTTCCAAAAAAGCTCATCGACAATAATTTTTAAATGTTTTTTAATAAATTAAAATAAACAAGATTCAGTACTGTACCCAAACCTCTGGGTGTACCCAACTTTCTCTTTAGCTCGATTTGAATCTTCATTCTGTTTGAAGGGACATCGCTGCGCGACCGCCAGTCATCTGTCTTGTAATTCTACAGTCTTTGGTGACACCCCCTGAACAATTCCCATAGGCATGCGCAATGCGCGGAAACAGTCTGCGCGCGATACGCCGTGACGTAACAATAGATCGCGGTATTATTTGCGGGATTTTTCGCGGGATTATTGGTGTCAGACAGCAAATAATCCAGAAACAATACCGGTATTTAAAAAATACCGGTATTTTTTGTTCTGTCTGACACCGCCTATTAGGCGGTGTCAGACAGAAAAATCCCGACCCATCTGAAATATACTAGTATAATTAAAATCCCGATAGCTCACTCACGTAGGTGTCAGACAGGTGTCAGACAGGCGTAAATAATACCGGTACTTAAAAAATCCCATAGGCATGCGCAATGCGCGGAAAAAGTCTGCGCGCGATACGCCGTGACGTAACAATAGAGATTGAATGATTGAAGTTAGCGACTAAATTAGCCATAGAGCATTTACTTATACGGGTTCAACATCAAAATTGTGGCTAATCTTAGAAAAATCCCGTATTTTGTATGGGATTTTCGCGGGATTATTTAAAATCGGTGTCAGACAGAAAAATCCCACAAATAATACCGGTATTATTTGAAATAATCCTGGTTCCTGAACCTGATAATCCTGAACATTCGGTGTTTATTTATGTTGGGATAAGGTAAATTATTTAATATAATCAAATTCACCCAACCTAAGAATTATTTATTTGATAAATCCTGGTTCCGTGCATGATTTTTCGCGGTTGTTATTTGCGGGATTTTTCCTGGGATTATTGGTGTCAGACAGCAAATAATCCAGAAATAATACCGGTATTTTTTGCTCTGTCTGACACTGCCTAATGACTCGGAGTACGCGTGCGTCAAAGTCAAAATTACGCGCGCGCGCAAATTGGCAAAATATGGTAAAAACATACTTTTCTATATTCGGCCATATCTTTTTTTAAAGTCCATAAACCCCAAATTTGTATTCAGTATTCGGAAAGAGTATGAGTTGTAAATATGAATTCATACCTCATTTATGCCAAGTAAATGTTATTACGTCATCATATTGAGGGTTAGGGTTAGCCGATTTTAAAATCGATCACAGCGGACTTCCGACCATATCTCGCTTAATCTCCATCGATTTGTTCATCATTTTTGATATGCGGTCTTAACTATACAACATTATGAATTTAGGAACGATAGTGTGTCTCTATACAATTGTGATTAGTCTGCCGCGCGTAAAATGTACGCGCGTAACGTAAATGAATAAGGGATGGCGTCAAAATGATCACTGCCGTCCTACCGCGGGGGGACGAATCGAGCGCGCATTTGTCTTAGAACATGCGGGTTCGACCGTTCCACGCGGTACGCCGCAGCCTCCCGATCAGCTATCACTGCTGTGGAAAGGAATTCGTCCCGCCGCAGCGGGACGAAAAGCAGCGGGTCGCGGCTTCCTGATTCTTGCAGCATGGCGCAATACACGTGTACACGGATGTACAGCAAGTACATAATGTACATACACGCACGCGCACCGGTACCGACTATAAGACTATGACTGGCCTAGCTGGCTGGGTGTACGGTGGCCGCGGTAGCTAACTGCATTAGCGTTGTTCGTATGTAATTCCTCCCGCACCGCGCGTTCATTCTCGGCCCCCGCGCGCGTATGGCAATATACGCACGTACGTGATCTTCGTGGAGAGGTGGCAAACAACCGGGTCGCGCGATCAGAGGGCATCGCGCGTTTAGTGGGCCTGTAGCGATATAGTGGAATGGATGCAAAAAGCCAGTTCGTAATTAGACCATGGAGCGTGGGTGACGTCACAGGTCAAAGTCCGATACTCCATCAGCGTACAGCTATTGTGTATGGTAGCATGTCCTTTTACCGGATAATTTTAGTTTGACAGCATAAAACAAACATTAGATGCATCAAATCAGAGTGAAAATTATACGAGCAGCTGCATAAACTCATAAAGAACACATTTGATGTAAAATATCTTCAAGAATTTGTCGATTTTTCCCCAAATCAACTTTCTTGTAATCAACTTTCTTGTGAATGATCCAGGTGGATCATTCACACGCAATAATGCTACAAGACTGGAGATAAGCATATCGCCCATTCGTACACTGTACTGTTCAATAATTGAACGCTATGTTTTAGGACGCCATCGGCAAGGAAAACAGACGAGATATAATAATTTTTTCTACATGTTGCGGTCTTCAAAACAAGAAAGTCGGTAATCATTATCAATTTATACAAATTGTGGATCACATAAACGAAATTTTGTTTGCATTTGCTAATAAAGGGAGAGAGAAATCAGCCGTCAAAAACTGTTTTTGCGTTGGATAGTGCAGCAAGCGGAAGACGATAATCTCCGCACAATGCTATGTACACATACGTGTGTACGTACCCAGTTTGTGCTACCCAAGCTAGCCAGGCCAAGCAAGGCTCGGTGAAATTATATTGATCAATAAGCTACATCCCTTGATGTAGCTTTAAATGATAAAACGTTGAATAAGGTAGATTGCATTCGTAATATTGGGGTTATGTTTGATAAGAATTTGTTAATGGTTAATCATATTAATAAAGTCTGTCAATGTGCCTCATTATCATTGTATAGAATTGGTGAAATTAGACAATACTTAAATGAAAATATGACTGTTAAACTTGTACATGCTTTTATTTCATGTTTATCTTGATTATTGTAATAGTCTTTTTTTATAATTTACCTGATACTCAGTTGAATCGCCTTCTAAAGATACAAAACTCTGCAGCTCGGCTAGTATCTATAAGGCGGTGTCATAAGACAGAGCAAAAAATACCGGTATTTTTTAAATACCGGTATTATTTCTGGATTACTTGCTGTCTGACACCAATAATCCCGCGAAAAATCCCGCAAATAATACCGCGAAAAATCCTGCAACGAACCAGGATTATTTCAAATAATACCGGTATTATTTGTGGGATTTTTCTGTCTGACACCGATTTTAAATAATCCCGCGAAAATTCCCGTACTTAAACCTGAGATTAGCAAAAATTGTGATGTTGTACCCGTACCAGTAAATGCTCTATGGCTAATTTAGTCGCTAACTTCAAACATTCAATCTCCTATTGTTACATCACGGCGTATCGCGCGCAGACTGTATTGGCGCATTGCGCATGCGCGCGTATGGGATTTTTTAAATACCGGTATTATTTACGCCTATCGGGATTTAAATTATACTAGTATATTTCAGATGGGTCGGGATTTTTCTGTCTGACCTACTTCCTTATTGCGCGCAGTACGCGTGCGCTGCAAGCTCATAAAAGCCGGCCCGAGTCCACTTACCCCTGTTACCAGGGGCGTAGACAACGGGGGGGGGGGATGAGGGGGATGCATCCCCCCCACCTCACAAGGTGGGGGGATGACATGTACAATCATCCCCCCCAGGTTTTAGGGATGGATATTTTTGTTTTGTGTGTAGCTGTATACGAGTGGGAAAGAAAACATAAGTTGTATGAGCTAAGGACTTGTTAATTATAACGTTAAAAAGGTAATTTATACATCAACATTCAGATTATCTCAGTTTGTTGTGTAACTTGCATATGGTCAGGGGTGAGTATTTTTTTCTGTATACCGGGCCACGTAGTTCCAGTGTAGGCTGGCATTGCTCTGGCTCCTTGTGTGACGTGCACCAAATTGCACCATTTCAAGTATATATATATTTATATCCCTTCTATGAATATTCATGAGTATTCTAGAAACGTGATTGGTCAATTGGGGCTCTCACAATAAAGATTATTTCCACTATAAATCTGAAATCGGGGAATATGTTTCATTATATCCTACATGAATGAAATCCTGTTCAGTAATTGGTCTACATAGCGTCATGTGACCAAACATAGTAATGCCCATGAAGAAAAATGTGCTATGCGTGACGTCATTCATGGAATAGTAAATGCTATTCCATGAATGACGTCACACATAGCACATAGACGCCGGGTGATCATATTGAGCCCATAGAGATGCGTGTTATAAAACTTCCCTGCGAGCAGAAGTCTTGTTTAAGCTTGCGAAAGATGATCGACGAGATTTCTCAAAAAGTTATTTAAAAAGAAATACAGTATATTTTCACCCGTGAATATCAATAAGTTTCAAATAATATTCTAGAGATGCACTTCATGTATAACGTAGCGGTATTCGAATTTAAAAATTACGACAATGGTGCACATTGTGAATCGTTGTCCTTCTGTGGTCGTGACACGAATCGGCCGCGGTGTGCACTGCACTAGCTGTAATGTACGAATAACTTTTTTCTCCATACAATTACACGTGAGTAGTACCCAGCTAGCCACCTGACGTCGTGCCGATGTCATAAGTTGTTGGCCGGATGTCGGCTTATCGCGGTTGGCTCGAGGTTAAAATGTCCGCCAGCCCAACATCGTAACCACGTCATTTTGTGATACGTCAATTTCTGACAATGGCCCAACATCAACTCATGACATTGGACCAACATAACATTATGATGTGGGCGCGAGGTTAAAATGTCCGCTAGCCTAACATTGTCCCAACATCATTTTGTGATGTCGGGCAAATGTCAATTTCCGACAATGGCCCAACACCAAATCCTGACATAGGACAGATATCAAATTCTGATGTGGGCTCGACGTTAAAATGTCCGCCAGCCCAACATCGTCACCACGTCATTTTGTGATACGTCAATTTCTGACAATGGCCCAACATCAACTCATGACATTGGACCAACATAACATTATGATGTGGGCGCGAGGTTAAAATGTCCGCTAGCCTAACATTGTCCCAACATCATTTTGTGATGTCGGGCAAATGTCAATTTCCGACAATGGCCCAACACCAAATCCTGACATAGGACAGATATCAAATTCTGATGTGGGCTCGACGTTAAAATGTCCGCCAGCCCAACATCGTCACCACGTCATTTTGTGATACGTCAATTTCTGACAATGGCCCAACATCAACTCATGACATTGGACCAACATAACATTATGATGTGGGCGCGAGGTTAAAATGTCCGCTAGCCTAACATTGTCCCAACATCATTTTGTGATGTCGGGCAAATGTCAATTTCCGACAATGGCCCAACACCAAATCCTGACATAGGACAGATATCAAATTCTGTTGTGGGCTCGACGTTAAAATGACCGCCAGCCCAACATCGTCACCACGTCATTTTGTGATACGTCAATTTCTGACAATGGCCCAACATCAACTCATGACATTGGACCAACATAACATTATGATGTGGGCGCGAGGTTAAAATGTCCGCTAGCCTAACATTGTCCCAACATCATTTTGTGATGTCGGGCAAATGTCAATTTCCGACAATGGCCCAACACCAAATCCTGACATAGGACAGATATCAAATTCTGATGTGGGCTCGACTTTAAAATGTCCGCCAGCCCAACATCGTCACCACGTCATTTTGTGATACGTCAATTTCTGACAATGGCCCAACATCAACTCATGACATTGGACCAACATAACATTATGATGTGGGCGCGAGGTTAAAATGTCCGCTAGCCTAACATTGTCCCAACATCATTTTGTGATGTCGGGCAAATGTCAATTTCCGACAATGGCCCAACACCAAATCCTGACATAGGACAGATATCAAATTCTGATGTGGGCTCGACGTTAAAATGTCCGCCAGCCCAACATCGTAACCACGTCATTTTGTGATACGTCAATTTCTGACAATGGCCCAACATCAACTCATGACATTGGACCAACATAACATTATGATATGGGCGCGAGGTTAAAATGTCCACTAGCCCAACATTGTCACAACATCATTCTGTGATGTTGGCCCAATGTCAATTTCCGCCAATGGCCCAATATCAAATCCTGACGTTGGGCCAACATCAAATTCTGACGTTGGCCCGACATTACAATGTCCGCCAGCCCGACATTAGCCCAACGTTATTTTTTATTGTTGGCCCAACATCAAATCTTGACGTTCGCCTGACGTTTTGATGCTGGACCAACATCAAAATTTGACAATGGCCCAATGTCATTAATATGACATCTCCAATAAGAGGTCGACCTAATATAGCGCCGATGTTGGGACTGGTATCAATTTAAGAGGTCGCTACCCAGCTAGCCACCTGACGTTGTGCCAACATTGGTCCAATGTAAAAAGTCGTTTTAAGAAGACGTTGGGCCTACATTAAAAATCCGACGTCGCCGCGACGTAAAAATGTCCGCCAGCCCAACATCAGCGCGGCGTTTTTGTTTTTTTAATGCTGGCCAAACGTCATTTTGCGATTTCGACCCAACATCAATTATTCAGTCAGTGGTCAGTCATGGTATGAAATTAATGTCGGGACAATGTTAGTAATGAGACAAGAATAGGACATCTCAATTTTTACGTCAAACCGAAATCCTACGACGTCAGAATGGGCAGCAGTGAATCAAGTCGGCTAATAGTCATTAAGTTGATGTTGAGCCGATGTCAATGATCCGACATGAATATGACATCTCAATGATGACGTCAATGCGATATCCTGCCGATGTCAGAACTGACAGCAATGAAACAAGTCGGCAAATGATCATAAAAGTGATATTGCGCCGATGTCAATAGTCGGACATGAATATGCCATCTCCAATATGACGTCGGGCTAATATCGCGCCGATGTCGGAAAAGATAGCAATTAAGGAGGTCGGTAAATGGTAGTAAAATTGATATCGGTCCGATGTTATTAATTAGACATGAATGTGATAAATATGTCAGGCTGATGTAAGAACTTGCAGCAATGAAACAACTCGGCAAATGGTCATTTAATTGATGTTGTGCCGAAGTCAATGATTAGACATGAATATGACATCTCAATGATGACGCCATAGCGATATCCTGCCGATGTCAGAACTGGCAGCAATGAAACAAGTCGGCAAATGGTCGCCAGTTCCGACATCGGTACAACATTGACCCAACGTCATATTTGAGATCTCTTATTCATGTCGGATTAATGACATCGGCACAACATCAGTTTAATGACCATTTGCCGACTTGTTAAATTGCTGTCAGTTCTGACATCGGCAGGATATCGAGATATAGAGATGTCATATTGAGGTCCAATTAATAACATTGGCCAGACATCAATTTCACAACCATGTACCGACCTCTTAAATTGCTACCAGATACAACATCATCACAATATCGGACTGACGTCATAGTAGAGATGTCATATTTATGTAGGAGTAATGACATCCGCCCGACATCTATTTCACAACCTTTTACCCACCTTTAAAATTTCGTAAAGTCCGACATCTGTGCGGTATAGGCCCAAAGTCATATTTTGGATGTCATATTTATGTCTAATTAATAACTGTGACCCGACATCAATTTCACAGCATTTAACCGACCTCTTAAATTACTACCAGTTCCAACATCGGGGCGATAGAAGGCCGATTTTATATTTGAGATGTCATATTCATGTCGAATTATTGACAACGGCACAACATCCATTTAATGACTATTTAATGATTAGTTTCATTGGTGCCATTTATGACATCGGCAGGATATCGCTTTGGCGTCATAATTGAGATGTCATATGGATGTCCAATAAAACTCATTGGTCCGACATCAATGTTACAACCATTTACCGACCTCTTTAATTGCTACCAGTTCCAACATCGGCGCGAAATTATCCCGACGTCATATTGGAGATGACATATTCATGTCAGAATATTGACATCGGCTGAACATCGATTTCATGACTATTTGCCGACTCGTGTCATTGCTGCCAATTCTGACATCGGCGCGATATCGGCTTGACGTCATATTTGTGATGTCATATTGATGTCCAATTAATAACATCCGTCCGACATCAATTCCACATTCAACCATTTACCGACCTCTTAAAATGATATATTCCGACATCGGTACAACATTGGCCCAACGTCATATTTGAGATGTCATATTCATGTTGGTTTATTGACATCGGCCCAACATTAATATTACAACCCTCTATCAAGCTCTTAAATTGGTACCAGTTTCGGCATTGGTGCGATTTTAGCGCGACGTTTTATTTGAGACGTATTTTTTTCGTCAACTTAATGACATCGGCACGATATTCAACTACAACCATTTTCCGACTTATTTCATTTCCAAAACCTCCAACTTAAATTCGACGTTGGCGTAATGTTGGCGCGACGTCTGTTTGCCGACCGCGATCTTGCCGAAGACCTGCCGACACCGGTCCGACGTCAGTTAGCTAGATGGGTACTTATATTTTTGTTAACTTGCTTTGAGAATCTATACTGAATTGAATTTCGTTTAATCGATTACAAACATTAGTAATTCAAAAGTAAAAAAAAAAAGAAGTATTGCTATCGGGAAATTCATGATCGATTATAAGCGATCGTAAGTGAAATGAAAATTTTCGATTTTTGGAATTATTTATATTAAAAAATATACTTTTGTCATGTCCTTGCTGCTGTATATAATTTAGAAGGATATATAAGAATAAATAAAACACCTTAAATAGTGTTATGAATATGATTTGAAGGTGGATTATTTCAAATTCAACGCTCTACAAATACTAACTATTACAAAACATACATGCTAAGAAGAGGTGTATATATAGTATACCGATTGCGACCTATGTTTGTAGGACGATAGGATGATAGGTTTAGGAGTAGGCAATAGGTATAGGAATAGGATATTTATAGAATTATGATTTATTTATGAATGAATGTGTGTAAAGGTTAAACAAAATGCATGGATCGGACGTGGAATCTATGCATGTTTTCCAATTTCTTTTTACGTTTTTGATGTTGGTCCTACGTTGGCCATTTGACATTGGGCCATTGTCAACTTTTGATGTTGGTCCAGCATCAGAAAATGACGTTGGGCCAATGTTGGGTTAGCGGACATTCAAACGTCGGGCGAACGTCAAGATTTGATGTTGGGCCAACGTCAAGATTTGATGTTAGGCCAACAATTAAAAACATAACGTTGGGCTAATGTCGGGCTGGCGGACATTTTAATGTCGGGCCAACGTCAGAATTTGATGTTGGCCCAACGTCAGGATTTGATATTGGGCCATTGGCGGAAATTGACGTTGGACCAACATCACAGAATGATGTCGTGACAATGTTGGGCTAGCGGACATTTTAACCGCGAGCCGACATCATAATGTTATGTTGGTCCAATGTCATGAGTTGATGTTGGGCCATTGTCGGAAATTGACGTTATGCCAATATCACAAAATGACGTAGTGACGATGTTGGGCTGGCGGACATTTTAACGTCGAGCCCACATCAGAATTTGATATCTGTCCTATGTCAGGATTCGGTGTTGGGCCATTGTCGGAAATTGACATTTGCCCGACATTACAAAATGATGTTGGGACAATGTTAGGCTGGCGGACATTTTAACGTCGGGCCGACGTCAAAACTTGATGTTCTCTCAGCGTCAGGAATCGATGTTGGGCCTACGTTAGAACTGACATTGGGCCATTGTCAATAATTGATGTTGGGCCGAAATCGCTAAATGACGTTGGGCCAGCATTAAAAAAGACGCCGAGCTGATGTTGGGCTGGCGGACATTTTAACGTCTCGGTGACGTCGCATGTCGCATGTTGGCCCAACGTCCCCTTACAACGAAAATGACATCGGCCCAACGATGGCACGACGTCAGGTGGCTAGCTGGGTATGTAAAGCAGGTTAATTATATACTTTGATGCGCGCGTTTTGCATTTGGATGCGCATTAGTTGTTAACGCGCGTAACCATGAATGGAAAGATAGCGCAATACGCGCTCTGCGCTAGAACTATTGCGCAAAGGGGGTCAGTGTCACAAACATAACATAGTCAGTGCAGTGATGGTTCCATGATCAATGTTTTGTTTTTCTTTATACTTTTCTTTAATTTAATTGAAATCATTTATTTTTGCGATGATTATGATTATGCGAAGGATATAAAACAAATATATCAAGCACTATTTCGAGCCACTAGTGAAATTATGGATTCCTCGGTGACAGAAAAAGCACTATGTTCTTCGAGTCTGCGACCCTCAGAACATAGTGCTTTTCCTGTCACCTCGGAATCCATAATTTCAACTAGAGGCTCTCAGTGCATGGTATATTTGTTTACTATCTTTTCCGATAGCAGGAAAATAACGTTATAGATCATATTGCCCATAGAGATGCGTGTAATAACAGCTTCTCTGCGAGCGGAGGTCTTGTTTCAGCTTGCGAAGATGCTCGACGAGATTTCTCAAAGAGTAATTTAAAACGAAATACAGAATAGTTTCACCCGTGAATATCAACAAGTTCCAACAAATATTCTAGAGATGCATTTCATGTATAACATGGCGGTTTTCGAAGTAAACAATTTCGAAAATGGTGCACATTCTGCATCGTTGTCCTTCCATGTGATGTGTGGCTGTGCGTGTGCCTGATGTAGTAATGACTGTGAGGTGTTCTATGTTGACAATCTGCTCGACTGACAATCACGTGCTTGCTGGAGTACCCAATATTTTTTTTCTTTTTCTTTTGTGAAAAGTTAGTATATTTATATTGTATTTGTATATAGAAACTTAATTGTGTTTTTATGATTTGAAATAAATTGAAGCTTTTTTAAATATAATATTGTTAAAAATTCTTCAAAAGTATATCTTGAATCTGCTGGTCATATGCTATTTGTACATATTTTTATATTTATTATGTCTATCATATTAATGTATTATTGTATTATTTATATTGTATGATGTTATATCAGGACCCTGACGAAAAACAGTATCATTGCTGATCAGGCTATCCTGTATAAATATATTTGAATAAATAAATAAATAAATAATAAATAAATGGTCGTGACAGTAATTCAGTTCATTTTCATTTCATGTATGTAATGTTACGAATAGTATATTTCCCCATTCAATTGCACACGTGTGTATGTAAAGCGGGTTAATTATTCACTTTGATGCGCGCGTTTTGCATTTGTGTGCGCATTAATTGTTAGTGCGCGTAACCATGAATGGAAAGATAGCGCAATACGCGCTCTGTGCCTGGACTATTGCGCTAAGGGGGCCAGTGTCACAAACAGAACATAGTGCAGTGATGGTTCTATGATCAATGGTTTATTTTCCTTTTGTTTTCCTTAATACTTAAGTTTAATTGAAATCATTTATTTGTGCGATGATTATAATCATGCGAAGGATATAGAGCAAACAGAAGGGATATAAAACAAATATACCAACCTTTTAGTTCAAAAGTATAGTGGAAATTATATATCTTCGGAGGGACTGGCATAGTTACTATTTTTGTCCTCGGGGTTTGCCCCTCGTAAAAAATAGTTCTATGCCAGTCCCTCCTCAGATATATAATTCCACTATACTTTCTCACAGCTTAGTATATTTGTATAATATATATATATATATATAAATGCAAAATCTTCTCCGTGGGAGGGGGACACCCCCTCCCAAACCCTCCCTATTTGGCTCTGCCCCAGCCCTCGGTAGCTTCGCCCCTCGGGACTCATTCTTGGCAATAGGCTAAGTTGTTGGATCATACATAATGTGGCATATGGTGATGTTGGAACTGTGTAAGATGCTAAATATAAAACAATATTTGTGTTGGGGTGCATATGTGTCAATTATTTGTTTTCTTCGTGAAAATATATTTAAAATTTCTGGTCGATCAAATCATGACACGCTTTCCCAGATACCAGGGGCGACGATCACGGGAGGGATGGGGGGATATATCCCCCCCAATATTTGAGGTGGGGGGGATGGCCTGTATTATCATCCCCCCCAATATTTGGGAGGGTAAAAAAAAAAACTGTCTTCGCCATGCAGGATAATAACCCGGGTCTCCGGCGGCGACGCCTTCAACACTAGGCCACAGAGACTTCGTAAATGAAGACAGATCCAAATTCAAGTCATTGGCGAGCCAATCTCGCGGCCCGCCAATATAATAAGAAGACAACGAAATTAAATAAAATACTCCGTGGAAACAAAACCAGAGGGGAGAGGGGGGGGGGGGGGGGGGGGGGGTGAGAGAAAAGGTGAAGGGGTGGGAAGAGAGGGACAGAAGGACAGAGGGGAAATTAATTAATCGGGCACGATTATAATTGAACATTCAGTCCATTTGGTTGCATGCACCCCAGGCGAATGATCATTATCTTCTCTCTCCTCAACCTCTCGTCATCCGTCCTGAAGCCGGCCATCAGTCCCAAAATTGTGAAATCTTCGATGGTATGGCTATCATCGTTGAAGTGCTGGGCGACCGTGACTATGTCTAAGCGCCTAATGGACGCTAGGTGCTCCGTAGTTCTGTCGGCCAGTCTTCTCTTGGTTTGACCCACGTAGATCTTTAAGCACCTCTTGCAAAGAATGGCGTAGATTACACTTGTAGAGGTGCATGTGATGTGTTGGGATACTTGCCATGATGACGAAGGCCCCTCCAGTGTCGTCATGTTGGTAATGTAACTGCACGTGTTGCAGCGTACCCGGTGGCAAGGATATGTCCCAGGGGGCAGGGATTCCCTGGTGGTCTCTGAACTCGGTCGCGATCTGACATTTTCTGTGTAGTTTTTCGAAAAGTTCCAATTCAATATCTATTAGTACAACTTAATATTGTATCGTAACATTTTCTACCGCCACAATAGATTTCTATCAACAGAGTCGAATGCTTTCCTATAATCAACAAAAGCGCAATATATTCTTTTCTTTTCTGATAGATAAATGTAAAACCAAAGACGCTTAATGAAAGACCGACCACATATCCTGTATAAAGTGAATGGGCAGAGCGCGATGTTCAAAATTAACACGCACTTTGATACGCAGGCTTTTCATTATGACGTCACAATAACAATGTTTACTTCGCCTGATTAAAACTAATTAAAAAGACGTGATAAAGTTTGACGACCCCAAATTTGCATATCGCGAGTAAAATTTGTTTTGCGCACTTGCCCCAGCTAGCCACCTGGCGTCGTGCCAACGTTGGGCCGATGTCATTTTCATTGTAAGGGGACGTTGGGCCAACATGCGACATGCGACGTCACCGAGACGTGAAAATGTCCGCCAGCCCAACATCAGTTCGGCGTCTTTTTTTAATGCTGGCCCAACGTCATTAGCGATTTCGGCCCAACATCAATTATTGACAATGGCCCAATGTCAGTTCTAACGTAGGCCCAACATCGATTCCTGACGTTGAGAGAACATTAAGTTCTGACGTCGGCCCGACGTTAAAATGTCCGCCAGCCCGACATTGTACCAACATCATTTTGTGATGTCGGGCAAATGTCAATTTCCGACAATGGCCCAATACCGAATCCTGACATAGGACAGATATCAAATTTTGATGTGGGCTCGACGTTAAATTGACCGCCAGCCCAACATCGTCACTACGTAATTTTGTGATATTGGCATAACGTCAATTTCCGACAATGGCCCAACATCAACTTATGACATTGGACCAACATAACATTATGATGTTGGCTCGAGGTTAAAATGTCCGCTAGCCCAACATTGTCACGACATCATTCTGTGATGTTGAGCCAATGTAAATTTCCGACAATGGCCCAACACCGAATCCAGACATAGGACAGATATCAAATTCTGATGTGGGCTCGACGTTAAAATGTCCGCCAGCCCAACATCGTCACTACGTCATTTTGTGATATTGGCATAACGTCAATTTCCGACAATGGCCCAACATCAACTCATGACATTGGACCAACATAACATTATGATGTCGGCTCGAGGTTAAAATGTCCGCTAGCTCAACGTTGACACGACATCATTCTGTGATGTTGGCCCAACGTCAATTTCCGCCAATGGCCCAATATCAAATCCTGACGTTGGGCCAACATCAAATTCTGACGTTGGCCCGACATTAAAATGTCCACCAGCTGGACATTAGCCCAACGTTATTTGTTATTGTTGGCCCAACATCAAATCTTGACGTTGGCCCAACATCAAATCTTGACGTTCGCCCGACGTTTGAATGTCCGCTAACCCAACATTGGCCCAACGTCATTTTCTGATGCTGGACCAACATCAAAATTTGACAATGGCCCAATGTCAAATGGCCAACGTAGGACCAACATCAAAAACGTAAAAAGAAATTGGAAAAACATGCATAGATTCCACGTTCGATCCATGCATTTTGTTTAACCTTTACACACATTCATTCATAAATCATAAATATCCTATTCCTACACCTATTGCCTACTCCTAAACCTATCATCCTATCGTCCTACAAACATAGGTCGCAATCGGTATAATATATATATACACTTCTTCTTAGCATGTATGTTTTGTAATGGTTAGTATTTGCAGAACGTTGAATCTGAAATAATTCACCTTCAAATAATATTCATAACACTATTTAAAGGTGTTATTTATATTCTTATATGTCCTTCTAAATTATATACAGCAGCAAGGACATGACAAAAGTATATTTTTAAATATAAATAATTCAAAAAATCTAAAATTTTCATTTCACTTACGATCGCTTATAATCGATCATGATTTCCCCGATAGCAATACTTCTTTTTTTTTTTACTTTTGAATTACTAATGTTTGTAATCGATCAAACGAAATAAATTCATTCAAGATTCTCAAAGCAAGTTAACAAAAATATTATAAGTATCCAGCTAGCTAACTGACGTCGGACTGGTGTCGGCAGGTCGTCGGCAAGATCGCGGTCGGCAAAAAGACGTCGTGCCAACATAACGCCAACGTCGAATTTAAGTTGGAGGTTTTGGAAATGAAATAAGTCGGAAAATGGTTGTAGTTGAATGTCGTGCCGATGTCATTAAGCTGACGAAAAAATACGTCTCAAATAAAACGTCGCGCTAAAATCGCACCAATGCCGAAACTGATACCAATTTAAGAGCTCGATAGACGGTTGTAATATTAATGTTGGGCCGATGTCAATAAACCAACATGAATATGACATCTCAAATATGACGTTGGGGCAATGTTGTACCGATGTCGGAATATATCATTTTAAGAGTTCGGTAAATGGTTGTGGAATTGATGTCGGACGGATGTTATTAATTGGACATCAATATGACATATGTCAGAATTGGCAGCAATAAAACAAGTAGGCAAATGGTCATCAAATCGATGTTGCGCCCATGTCAATACTGCGACATGAATATGAGACCCCAAATTTGATGTCGGTCCGATATTGTGCCGATGTTAGAACTTGTTAGCAGAGTTCTGTAAATGGTGTTTAGTTTGATGTCAGCCCGATGTAATTTATTAGACATCTATACTATGACGGCAAACATATATTCCGTCGAAGACAGAACCTTCAGCAACGGAACAAGTCGGCAAATGGTAAGATTAATGTCCTGTCATTAATCCGTCATAAATATGACATCTAAAATATGGCGTCGGTTCGACAGTGTGCCGATGATAGAGCTGGTAGCAATTTAAGAGGTCGTTATAATAAATGGTTGTAAATTTGATGTCGGACCGATGTAATTAATTAGACATCTGAAATATGACGTCAAACCATTATCCCGTCGATGTCAAAACCGTTATCAATGGAACAAGTCGGCAAATGGTCATTAAATTAATGTCGTGCCCATGTCATTAATCCGACATGAATAAGAGATCTCAAATATGACGTCGGGCTAATATCGCGCCGATGTTAGAACTGGTAGCAAATTAAGAGGTTGGTAAAACAAAGATTGTAAAATTGATGTTGGGCTTATGTTATTAAATATACATAAATATGACAGCTCAAATATGACGTTGGGTCAATGTTGTACCGATGTCGGAACTGGCGACCATTTGCCGGCTTGTTTCATGCTGCCAGTTCTGACATCGGCATGATATCGCTATGGCGTCATCATTGAGATGTCATATTCAGGTCTAATCACTGACGTCGCCACAACATCAATTTAATGAACATTTGCCGAGTTGTGTCATTGCTGCAAGTTCTTACATCGGCTTGACATCATAATAAAGGTCACATTGATGTCTAATTAATAACGTCGAACCCACATCAGAATTTGATATCTGTCCTATGTCAGGATTCGGTGTTGGGCCATTGTCGGAAATTGACATTTGCCCGACATCACAGAATGATGTCGTGACAACGTTGGGTTAGCGGTAATTTTAACCTCGAGCCGATATCATAATGTTATGTTGGTCCAAATGTCATGAGTTGATGTTGGGCCATTGTCGGAAATTGACGTTATGCCAATATCACAAAATGACGGCTTGGTACGAACAGTCACGTTCACGTCACGTTCACGTCACGTTCAGGTTCTGTACCTTTTGTGAAACAGGTCACCCAAATCTACGAACAGTCACGTTCACGTCACGTTCAGGTTCGGTACCTTTTGTGAAACAGGTCACCCAAATCTACGAAGTGTAGGGTAACGTGACCCAACAATTATCTACGAAAGCTCACGTAAATTGCCGCTGGCGTTTTAAAAAAATAACGTAAATTGTCATTGAGAAGAGACTAATGGCAAAATAGCTGGTTCAGGGCGAAGATGTCGTATAGATTATGTGAAATGAATGAAACAAAGATGTACCATTCATAGGCGTACCCATTGGGAGGCGGAGTAGGGGGGGGGGGGGTGTACCCCCAAAATACTGTTTTGGCTGTTTTTTATTCACTCCAAATATCTACAGCTAACCCCCCCCACCCCCCCCCCCCCCCCCCCCCCCCCCGCTCAAAGAATTTGGCTGACGAAATAACCCCCTCTCCTTTCCCTTTGAAAAAAAAACAAACATGTGTGCGGCCACTGCATGCTACCATACTCAGTGTACTAATGATGCAGCTAATGCTAGTGAAACTAATACAATGGAAGTGTACCAATATATAATGTACAATAAAATGTAAAATTAAATACTAAAGTATTGTGTATGGTGTAGGAAAAGTCGCATACACTTATCAAAGGATGATAATGACACAGCTAGACAAATGCATGCGCACACCCAGACACAATAGTAGCTAGTTATACCCTCCCATACACGCAAATAATACGTACACAAAAGACAAACATGTAATAAAAACAACAACAAATGAAAGTCTCCCTTTATAAAAATAGCGAAATAATTTTAACGAATAGGTTTGAGCAAAATAACTTTCTACACGTACTGAATTACTTGTGTGTGAGTAATAAAATTCAGTGGTGTAGCGTGGTCGGACTGATTAGGGGGCAACAAAATCACTAGCAAACCCCACGATTTTTTCAAGGGGGTTTTTGTCAAAAATGTGATGTTGGTCCCGGACCAGTCCCAAAATGTTGAACCTAGACCAGGACCAAGTAGTTGAACAAATCCTGTCAGCGGCGGGGGGGGGGGGGGGGGGGGTAGGCTTAGTCGTAATATTTTTTCGAAGCCTAGACCAGGACCGGTTCCAACAAGACCAGGACCTAGCGATTCGAGAGCGAGGCCGAGGCACAGTTTGACGACGGCGGCGATCGAGTAAATTGCAGGCTAGCGCCGGATATTTTCGATGATATAAAGTGAGAATGTGAGTTTAGTTGGTATATCATTATAACTTTTCCAGCTGTTACGAGGACATGCCATATGCCCAAGCCTTGGCCCAAAGCCTGGCAGGGACTTCGTAATCAAGGCTATTATTGCACTAGATCTGCCTTATCATTATTGACGGCAGCCAGTGAATTCCAGAGTGCAGTGGCAGTGCTAGGTTGCATGCTATTATGGCCGGTCTAGGCCCTAGGTAGGCCGGCTATGCAGTGGCAATCTTTGCACATGCAGCCATAGCCGTGTAGAGCCTTGGGTTTGGGCATATGGCAAGTCCTCGTAACAGCTAGAAAAGAATAATGATATACCAAACTATACTCACATTCTCACTTTGTATCATCGTCATCGAAAATATCCGGCGCCTAGCCTGCAATTTATTCGATCGCCGCGTCGTCAAACTGTGCCTCGGCCTCGCTCTCGAATCTCGTCGATATCGTCGCGACGCATCAGATCACTTACATACAATTTTGTGTGCGCTGCGACAAATCCTTAAACATCGCAATCCCCATAGGAATTCCATCGCACAAATTAAAAGGACAAGTTGTGTCGTCGAGATATTCTGGATGACGTCATTACTAGTCTTAGTAACAAGCGCTTTCACCTTTTACAAATAATGATTAAACACTCTCGTCACGTTTTGGTAGACGTGACGATTCGAGTTTTACCGGCATGGAAAACGACAAATTGTTGGGTCACTTTACCGTGACTGTTCGTAGATTTGGGTGACCTGTTTTCACAAAAGGTACAGGACCGTGAACGTGAACGTCTGAACGTGACGTGAACGAGACCGTGAACGTGACTGTTCGTACCAAGCCCAAAATGACGTAGTGACGATGTTGGGCTGGCGGACGTTTTAACGCGTCGAGCCCACAGTCAGAATTTGATATCTGTCCTATGTCTGGATTCGGTGTTTGGCCATTGTCGGAAATTGACATTTGCCCGACATCACAAAATGATGTTGGGACAATGTTGGGCTAGCGGACATTTTAATCTCGAGCCGACATCATATTGTTATGTTGATCCATGATTGAAGGAGCAGCCAGTCATCTTCTCCAGAGTCGACATACTGAAGGGACCCGTGTCATGGGTCTAGTCACGCGGTACTTGAACAGTGGGCGACAACAGGCAGGGGACGGGGAGGGGGACACGCCCCTCCCCATAAATTTGAAAGTGGAGGTGATTGTTCCTCCCACTTTTTGATATTCACACATTATGTATGTTTGATTATATAGCTTGAACTACGAATCATTTATTTTGGTCTCGGGTATGCGCCAAATCGCACAATTTAAATCCCAAAATTTGCAAAAGCTCCCTACAGTGGGAGGGGGCACCCCCTCCCATGGCGTCGATCCTGGGGGCAGGGGTACGGCCCCCCCAATGAAAATATTGGAGGCAAGCATATAATTTCGCCCCCCCCCCCCAATAATTCCGAAACTGAGGAAGAGAAAATCGAGTGATATAATGCCAAAGAGGGGAAAGACACATTTATCAATAATTAATCTTCAAAATAGCTGTGATTGTTTTAGCTTGAAAAGGACTGTAAATCTCGTTGTTTGCCACAGGCTTCGCGCACATACTGTTTCTCATAATTGCAAGTTTCATTTCGATTGCGGGAACGCACTTTTCGAACTGTGTTGGGCAGTGTAATTTCTCAAACGCACACCTCAAACGAAGTTTATTAAACCCTCATCTTTAGATAGCACACCGTCACAGAATATAAAATAATCTGAAATAATATATAATTATTTCAGTAAATTCGGTCCATATGCGCTGAACGCAATTCAAATTGGAATATCATGTCCCCCCACATTTGAAAGTGGAGGAGATTGTCCCCCTCCCTTTGTTATTTTGTATGTTTGGTTCCATACTTGAAATTTCTGTCTTAGGTGTGCACCAAATCGCACAATTTCACGCCCCAAAATACAAAAGCTTTCTTCTGTGGCAGGGGAATCACCCCCTCCCACACCCTCCCCGACTCGGTCGCTTCGCTTCCTCGCAATGTCTCCCCTCCACTTTTGAGAAGTTGTTGACGCCCTTGCTTAGTTTCATTGGAGCTCAATGCCCTATACTGTATATCGATGGCTCTATAGTATACAGGATCACGTGGATCCATCTCATGCAAGGCACAATCTTTCCTCGCTATTCCCGTTTAAAAATACGTTACGAGTAGGTTCACTATTATATACAATTTTAACACCCATGATTAAGACAATGATTAAGACAATAATGACCATACTTCTACAGTGATATTTTAAACACCAATTTCAAAACTCCTCCCACACCCTCCCCCAAATAAGTGTAGACAAGCACTAATTTTACGACGTGAGCGTATTTGAGTCTGATGTGTGTGTATACACGTACAATAGGTTCGATTGTGTTTGTATACTTTATCATGAGAGAGATGATTTAAGTCCTGATTTCTTTAATTCAGTATTATCAAATTTCCTTCCAAGGTATGCACCAAAGTGCATTATTTCAAGTGAAAATTTGCAAAAGCTCCCTACCGCGGGAGGGGGGACACCCCCCTCCCACACCCTCCCCCCTCGGGCGCTACGCTCCCTCGCAGTTGTGCCCCCCCCCCAATCCATTGACCCTCGCTACGCCACTATATGACGTCATAAAATCGACTTTTAGAATGTTCAAATTTGAACTTCATTTTCTGGAAGAACATCAACAGTAATGTCCAAAAAACGACAATCAGTACATTGGCTAAGATATTGGCAATCAGTGTTATAGTGCTCTGGTTCTTAACTTTATGAACCAGAGCACTTTAACACTGAGTGCCTATTACAAAACAAATTCATTCGGATCGGCATATCTCAGCCAATACCTAACATATTTAATTTATTTTATGTCTTTGGACATTATGTTTTATATTCTTTCGGAAAATGAAGTTCAAATTTGAAAATTCTAAAAATAGATTTTTGACGTCACACTCGATCACCACTCTATTATCATCGTTACAATGGTAATGACAAAAAGTTTCTTTCCCACAACCAACAACTATGCCATACAAGAAGTGCATGTTTAAATAGTTGAAGGGGACCATCACCCGAAAATAATATTCTTATAAATGAAAGGTAACACCTCCAGAAAAAAAAATGTAATTGGGAAACCCATTACCATACTAAAGCATGCGTTCATGGGTCTGAATTACGAATATACTTGTTTATAATGCGTAACATTACCCCGACTCAGATTTCTGCTTTGGAAGAAATATGTGAAAACACTTTCGGGTACACCACTATTCACGCGAACGTTGGAGGCCGCCATTGTGGGCTTTTCGCAAGTGCAACGCTGTCTTAGAAAGTAGCGGGTCGTGTGCAGAATCGCCAATTTCCTGTAGTTACAGCGGTCCCTCCGTTCTTGAAATAGACATCTTTCGCTGTGCTACGCGGCCGCTCTCACCGACGCAGGAACGATCTATTGGTACGTCGGCCGCGCTAAAACAAGCTTTTACAAGCCGTTTCGCTTATTTGATCAACGCGGCGGTAGACTCGCATGGTTGAACATCTTGGCAGCACACTACACACTCCACTCCACACACGTTGCGAGCTGAACGTTTGACCTCGCTACGAGCAGCGAGCGCTGCTGATTGGCTGTTTGCCGGATCGAGCGGTATCTCTGCACGGACGCAAAATTGACCAAAGACCGTCGGTGATAACAGTTCAGGAACGGAGGGATCGCTGATACTACAGGAAATTGGTGATTTATGTTTGTACGGCCGCGTTGCCCTTGCCCAAAATGTTATCATCGACGGTCTTTGGTCAATTCTGCGTCCGTGCTATGAGACCGCTCGATCACGCAAACAGCCAATCAGCGGCACTCGCTGTAGTATAGATGTGTGGTGTGCTGCCCAGCTGTTCAACGATCCGAGTCTACGGCCGCGTTGACCAAATAAGCGAAACGGCTTGTAAACCAGAGTTGTTTTAGCGCGGCCGACGTACCAATAGATCGTTCCTGCGTCTGTGAAAGACGCGTAGGACGTTGGGCGAAAAGCCTCTAATATTAGGTCTGTACGTACGGTCAATGATGCATTACTGCATTTCAATCACACCGATTCAAACCATTGTTTGAATATTTTGTAGACGCTTTGACGAGTTTGCAAAGCATGTCGGGTAATTACACGAACATGGCCGCTCTCATCATCTTTTGCCGCCGTAAGAATTAGTCAACATTGGGTATGCTCACATAAATAAGGATGTCATGGGATCGAGGCCAAAATTGTCAAGTTATGTATCAGATTAAACGTCTGTTCACCCTATAAATGATGATAATCACCGAAAGCCACAGTTTCTTTGTCATGTTTAAAAATAATTTGGGGTTTAGCAAAATAAGAAAGGATAAAGATTTATACAGGTATCAATATACAAAATGAGTATGAATAATGCATGTACAGTGGTAATCATGGTGATGTAGCATTCACACTACCAATCCGACACCAGACCGAATTGAATTACAAATTTCCGCTTTGTCGGGTACCGACAAGAGCCCAAACTGGGGTTAGCAGTTTCACCAACAAATAATTCGGTCTTATAACGGTCTATATTCAGCGAGCGTATTGGGTTTGCATTCGGCCGAATCAAGACCGATAAGACCCCAATACCGTTCTGAATAAACCCCGACATGTAACTGATAATCTCGAACTCACATAGAACAGGGAGCGCGAGCTTCCCTCATCGGTTGGATCAGATGTTTCAAACCTCTGTGCTAATTAAAATCTACATATTTTAAAAATAATAAGTGTGTATATTGCCTATACAATTGGAATATATTGGATAAGTTCATGTGTCAACATCATACAGTCAGTGCATCCGTCTGACTTCAATCCAAGTTCATTTAGGGTCAAGATTATATCCTACATTAATAATGTCGTCTTAATAACAGGTATGAAGGTTCCGCATACTACAATGCGTAGTAGTTCTTTTCTTGGTTGATAGTAGTCGTTATTTATTTCTTGTTTCTTTATAGTTTTAATTCTGCTTTCCATTTTTGTTAATGTTTGTATTGTTTTGGTATTGTCCTGTTTACCCCAAAGAAGCTTGCCAAATGCAAGTGTAACCAAGCGTATCACCTACATTGGCTCTAATAGGATGTACAGGCCTTAGCCTAACAAGGCCTTGCACTTCCTATGTACACAATCCACGCTCCAATAATATATTTTACTGTAGACATTTATGATGTTTTTTTTACCATAAACATCAATTGACTGCAATCGGAAGAACATTTACTATTTAGAAAATACAGTTAAAACAAATGCGTTTTCATGATTGTCATAAACTTGACAATGTCCCAGATTGTTTAATTGGTGTACGATTCCAAAATATAAAATGTTTAAATGTTGATAATACAATATTCATTACCCACTATCTACAGGAAATCTGGCAAATTTCAAAATGAGCAATGTTGTCCACTCTCCTGATGCTGATAGCGCTGGCCAAGTATTGGTAAACTACAAAGGCATATGGGGGAGTGTATGTGCATTCGACAGGAAACACGCAGTGGATTTCACCCATTACTCAGGATATTACTATGGATATTACCGGGAAATTATTAATGCCTACAAAAACTGCAGTATCTTTGCCTCGACGGCAAGTGTTCTGTGTCGCCAACTAGGCTTCAAATATCACACCAATTGCAGTACCTCACCAGCAAGTTACGAGGAATTCATTGGACCCGTGATGCTCATGGTCTACTGTGACGACGATGCGGAGACGATCGATCAGTGCTACACGAGCTGGGGACCAAGCGCCGCTTGTTTGCAGCATGGCACACAATTTTGGATTGAGTGTGGGGGAGGTAAGTCCTTACATCCTACTACTAGACATGTGCATTATAATTTCTCTTTTAACGTGTTTTCAGCACGATCCATGCAGCTCTGTGCAGGTGGCTAATGCGCCAGTACTACGATTTGGTTCACATCATGCTTCATAACCCATTCGGAAATAAAAACCTACAAAGTGTTAGGTTATAAAAAGGAATCCAATAATAAATTTCTCTATGTAGCATTAGTGCATCAATTGATTTGAATAAACGAAGCAATTCATGTTTTTTTTTCAGATCGGAATAAATGTGTTTCATCGCCATGCCAAAATGGAGGACGGTGCACTGATCTGAGAGATACCTACAACTGTTCGTGTGCACCCGGCTTTACTGGAAACACCTGTGAAACTGGTGAGATAATGAAATGAGATTGAAATGATGAAAAACATTATTATATTATCCCTATAAATATGTTTTCAGTTGATTTTTGATTGAAAATCCGCATGATCATCAAGAAACGTTTTCATCTTTTAATGACACCTTTGTGCATGAATGGCAGGGCTATTTTAAGGCTTTTTACGGCCAGGGGGGAAAGGGGACATTATGCCGCTAAGATCTCGGCCGCGATCGCCGCGAGAATATGCATGCATGTTTTATTTAGTAAAGTTTATGAAATATTATGGTAATTATTTGAAAAACATCACTCATTTGCATGGTGATTTATGCACATTCAGTCATGCAATTCACGTTTTACCCATAAAATACATATATTTGATAATAAGGGAGGGAATTTTGGCCCCGGCTTTATTGATAACCGTGAAAAACACGCATTGTGTGCACAGTCATTCAACCCTAATGTAGCAATCACACCGGCAAACTAAATACAAACCGAAACCAGACCCACTTATCGGGCACCGACAAGAGCCCGAAATGGGGTTTATAACAGTCACAACAAAAGAGACCCACAATTCCGATACCACTCCGAAACCAAACCTAGCCGAGGGGCCTGTATTATCATCCCCCAATATTTGGGGTTCAAAATATATAATAACATTATGATTAAGAAGCACTGCCCCCTCTCATGAATGGAAGTTGTTACTATAGTCATCTTTAAACCACTTTTTGATGGTAAGCTGCCCAAATCCAAAATCTTCCGGGTCTGCGCAGATGGAACGCCCATTAAGGTTATTTGACCCAGGCCCAGCCCTGTACCCATTAAATAGTTCTATTCAGGACTCTCTCTTGGCAAACTTTCAGGCGATCCTGGCTCACTGTGCGTGTGCGCTTCGCTCACTAAAATTGAGCTAACTATTCAATAGTTACTTGTATATCTGGATATTACAGATCACAAAAGCTTCTGGGGGCTTTGCCCCCTGGACCCCCGATAAGCTTTCCAATATTGGTTTCCCTTCACTTATGCTATTCAGGGTTCCATAAGGATGATTGCAATCGACAGTATGTATCTATCATACTAAAATTCAGCTATACTTGGACAGTGCCCGCATCATAGCAGGAGCTTGCAATGTGCAACTAATAATCTTCCAATCTCTAAACAGCTAAATCAAAAGCCAATTAACTAAAAATAGTTAACTCTATATTTACATAATTATAGACAACATATTCATATCTGGATATTACAAATCCCAAATCTTCAGGTGGCTCCGCCCTTGGGCCCCCAATAAACTTCCCAGTGTAGGTATACATGACTGATACTATTCAGGGTTCCATTAGAATGCTTGCAAATAATGTATCTATCAGGCTAAAGTTCATATTGGACAAAGCCCAGCTCATAACCTGATGATTGCAATGTGCACTTAATAATCTTCCAATTTCTAACCAGCTGAATTCAATAGCTTTGGGGCCCCTTAACCGCCCCCGCCCCCCTCTGCCATAAAAAAAACTAGGGCACACTGCTAGGTTAGGTTACACCTAAAATGATGAATAGCCTACTCTGAAATTTCTATGACATTTTAAATTAGTTGGTATTAAATGTTGCCAATAAGGGAGTTCGTACTTACAAGCTGCGCATGCGTCCATTTCTGAGACGAAAATTAATTCAATTTAATTAATCAAACTATAAATTCTATTTCCAGGTTCTTTTGCAATCATACCATTAGTAAATAAAACATGTATTTATACTTATTCCCGTTGTAGATCTAGTGGATGAATGCTCTTCGGATCCGTGCCTCAATGAAGCTGCCTGCGTAGACCACGTGAATGGATATTCATGTACTTGCCCTGATGGATATAATGGGTCACACTGTGAAACAGGCAAGCTGTACACCTAATACGAGGAATAGACTACTCTGAAGTTTTAATGAAATTTGAATGGAAGTTGGTAAGAAATTATGGAAGGGGTGGGCACGTGACAGCGCCTGTGCCCGATACAAAACAAAGTAAGATAAACACCTGTGAACAAAATACAAAAGTAAATAAGGAATGCCCCACCCCAACAATACAAAATTAAGCAACAATAATTGCGCCCAACCAATTATCTTGACAACACTACACAACTGTACTGTATTTTTATTTTAATTATTCTGTATTATAAAGAATTTGTATTTTGTTTAAATCTCGTTCCTGTCAAGATTTTGAAATCTCCCTAAACCTTTTACACAACCCACCCGGTTCACGTAGTCAAGGGGTGTTTGTCATTTAGTATGTTTTACTTGTTACTATGGTATTATTATTATTTGGTTTAAAGTACATGGGTAGCTTTAAGCAGTAGTTTGCTTCATTTTCTTACTTTTTCAAGTATTATTTACACGTATGTCATGTTCAGTCTGCATTGTAATTGTATATTATATTGATAACCTTAGATCTCCTGATCAACTGCGCCTCGTACCCTTGCCGATATGGAGGAACGTGTGAAGATCACGGGAATGCGAGCTACACATGCACGTGTACTGATGGCTATGGAGGCGCGCACTGTGAAACAGGTACAATGTTATACAGAGACAAAAACAATAATACAGTAACACACAAATTACACAAATTAGTTGTCACTATATTTACTTAAAGGGATAGTTGAGTTTTGGTATAGAGAGCTCTTCAATGAATATTTTGTTTGTGATGTAATGAAAAAACTGGGTGTCACATCTGAAAGAGGATACAAATTTAAAGACAGAGTAAACTTTTTATTTGATACAAATCGGCTTAGAAACAGCTGGAATATCAATTAGCATATCCCATCAAATTAAATGTGGGATCCCACATTTAGTCCATGTTTTAAGAAACAAAAACAAATACGTACTCTTTTCAAAAACTGGCAAAAGAGGATTTTAAATAGTTGTTGAGGATCTATCTATTTAATCATTAGTTTAACAAAATATTACACGCAACATTTTAAAAGAAAAAATGGCCGAAACCAATCCGTTTTAACGGCTTTATTTTAATAGCAGGCATTGTACTTAGTCGTGTGTATGTTTTCCTACTTTTCCAGCATTATGGAGTAAGTAATATTTGTTTGTAACGTTATAGAGCAGGTTTGGGTACTAAAATTTTGTTTGACCAAAACTTTACTATCCCTTCTTTAGACATTATTAGGAAAGACCGAAACGTGAGTCTGGGACAGATTTAGTGCTAGGTTTATAATTATGGTAAAGGAAGGGGTTACTGAGTACAACGTGTTCCTTGCAGTGAATGAGGGAACTATACAATGGTCTTATCCGTGTGGTTGACAATAATATGTCCTTCCCAAATGAAATGTAAATCAATAGATCAATCTAAATATGAATAACATAACATTTCTCACTGATATCACGTGAGGAAAAAACAGTTGATATATATATATATATATATATATATATATAATGTACACCACAACATGCTAAGTATTCAGATACGCATAATATAGCATACACGAGTTCCATTTTTCAGATTGTCTGTATATCATGATTCTCTTTCAGAAATTCAGAACTGCAATCGAAGAACTGATGAAACTAGTAAAGCCGGTAATTAAGGTTTATAATATTCTAATTTATATGGGACCTTTAGTGAAATTAACTTTGTATTTGCCTTCAATGACATGTGAACCGTTTGGGAGATAGTTCTTCTGTAATTGATTTAAGTTCAACGTATAAAACATTTCATATAGGTGATCGCTCCCGGCGAAGTTTAAATTGCATTAGCTTGTTTTTGATTTATGAAACATTACGTTAATTGTATTATAACATTATGTTATTATGAATGAATAATATAAAATCATTGACATATTTATTATAACTTTTTAGAAGAATTATATTGAGTGATTGCGCGACGTGTATTAGTGGTTTACCGTTATATAAAGACTTTCCTTCAGACAGATCAAACAGCTATGACACATCAAGACACATTACAAATGACTATGTATAGTGAAATAATATTAAAGCACTATTTCTTTTTGCAAAC